>JAMKPZ010000058.1:0-90494 GCA_024699675.1 Amphibolis antarctica
CATGTCTTCATAATCCCATGCAAACACCTCCACAAATTCACGCAGGAGTGTGAGGAGTTGTTGCCGGTAGGGCTCGGGAACCTCTTTGCTAATTTTCGTTTCTTTTCTATGTTGCTCATCCCCAAGGTTTACAAGTTCAATTTCATTAGTAGATGCTATGCCGGTAGACTCGGGTGGTTGAACCCACGGGTCTTCTTCCACAACTTGTTGACCTTTAGGCTGGAAGGGTGCTGTACGACAGGTTTGGCGAGAGCGGTGCCCATGGTTTTCTGGCTGGGTGCTGGGTAGCCTAAATTGGTTGCCGGTTCGTGGTAGTGACAGGCCCTGGAAGTGCTTCAAAGGGGACGATGGTGGACTTGTCGTGCTCCTCTTCCCGAGGTGTTGTGTCGTCGGGCCCCATTAGTTGTTCTGGCCGCCAAGCATCCACAGAGAGGGAGGGGCAGAATGCCCCTAGTTTTGCCTTGGTGGGAGGAACTGGCGACCAGGTAGATGGGGTGCAGAAACCGGGTGTAATCCCGGATGGGAATGCAACAGGTTGGTCTCGTTCACTGGCTCGAGGGGAGGGGCAGAATGCCCCTAGTTCTGTCTCAGAATGTTGGCCAGTGCTTTGAAAGATGTTGCCCAAACTGAGTAGGCTAGCTGTCCTCACTCCATGATGCAGTGCCCTTATTGGTGGTTGACAGTTTCTGGCTGATCTAGCCGGTGCCCAAGGGATTGGTGGTTTGCTGTGTCGAGTGAGAGACTTGGTATGATTTCCAAGTCTCGGTTGACTTGGTCGGGTTGCCAAGTCAGTGGCTGCTGAGGACACAGCTGCCGGCACACTTTTGCATGGGATGCCAAGCCTTGTTGTTGGAGGAGCGTGTTCCGGCATGAGTCGTGCGGAAGCCATCAGGCTTGCCTTCTGACGTTGATGACCTGCAAGCCTGGAATGTTCCCACCTAAGTCATCAGGTGGGTGCTGCTGTGCTAGTTTGAAGGAGAGGGGGAAGGAGCGCACCTTGTCGTCTCCTTTCCCTGTACAAACCAATCGGACGCTACATCCGTTTCTGAAATTCCTCCCTGCAGGATTGGCACTGGCGAGGGAGGTTGGTGAAGAATTGGGTCCCCGGTGCATACCGGCGATTCTCCGAACAGTCGTAGCTGGCCATCTTCTGGCTCCTGATCTGGTTGTGGGTCGTCCTCCCAAGGCTCCATTTGTCTAGACAGACAGTCATAACCATTTGGGTTCTGGAGACTCGGTGGTGAGGCAGCAACCGGTTCCGATGTCGGGTGTAGTGACCCGGAAGATGCCACAGCTGCTACGGATTGTCTTGGGTGGTAGCAATTCTCTGCCAGTATGACGATGACCTCCCCCTTCCACAGGAACTTAAGCATCCTACAAAGGGTGGAAGGCACAATGGAGTTTTGGTGGAGGAATGGGTGGCCTAAGATAAGATTGTAGCTCGGTGGAATATCTACCACGTGCACAGGAACCTTGAAAGTTGTTGGTCCAATGACAAGGTGAAGGACAACCTCACCTTTGGCTTTGTGAAGGGTACCGTCGAACCCTCTCATCACCCGGTTAGTGGGAAGCAAGTTTATGCAGGACTTGTAGCGAGCACAAGTTTAGCCCAGATCCATCATCGATCATTACCATTGGGATGCAAAGGTCCTTGTATTGTACCCAGATGTACAAGGACAAGTTGTGGTTTGTTCCGGCCGGTGAGAGGTCTAGATCTGAAAAATAGATGAAGGAGGGGACTGTTATCGTGGCCACCATTCCTTCTATGGCCTTGGGAGCGAGACCTTGGTCTACTTTGGTCACTTGTAGTGCTTTGAGGAGAGCTTCCCAGTGCTCGGTAGAGGATCAGAGTAGATCCCATAGGGAGATGTCTGCCTGTATCCCTTGCAACTAGATTGAGAGGTCTGAGAGTGGCTGCAACTAGGTGGCCAGAGCTGAGGAGGTGGCTGCTGGCCCTGCTGAAGCGGTAGCCAGTGGTCGGTTACCGGTTGAAGTTCGTCCTGCTATTCTCGGGATAGAGATCCCTTTGGGGCGCAACTGTGGCTGATACACCTGGCCAGACGTGGTTATAGCCGTGCATGTGGACGGCTGTTCTATCCCTTACCTTTATGTTGTTCAGAAGTGAGTGTGGCTAGGGGGTTAGGCCTGGTGAGCTGTTGCTTTGCTAGGTGTGCTTGGAGTGGCACCAGTGTTGCAGCCGCTGGAGAGGCCGTGCCGGCTGGAGTGCCGGTCGTGGACGCAAAGCCGGCGGTTGAGGCTTTGGGGATCGAAGGTACCGCCAGGATGACTGTCCTGACTAGGGTAGCAGGTGAGTAAAGAATTACATTGGGCTAAGCCTGTGTGGTCGTCCTGGCGGCCGGCTCCCTTGACGCAGCAACCGGTTCTTTTAACGCGGCAACCGTAGGCACCACCCGAACGAAGAATTTTCCTACGGGTGGGGATGATGCCTATTGTGGCGTAGGCTTTGAAGACTTCCCCCTTCTTCGGTGGCCGCTGACAATGAGGATGGAGGTCTGGAATTGTTGATAGTACAGTCGAAGTTCTTCAAGCATCAGCGGGTGGTTAGCCAGACGGATGAGGTTGATGGGGTTTAGCCAGGGAGTTCCTACATCTAGCAGCCATACCGAAGGGAGGGATCTTCTTGTCCCTTGTCCATGCCCAGTTGGGTAGGCAGAAATCGGCTGTACTTGCCGGAACCCTTTCGAGCGGGTGCCTCCTTCGGGCACCCAGGAAGATAGCACTGACCTGGGAGTTGCCCACATGATTTGGGAAGGTATGCTAGCCCGGCTCCTGGGGTACAGGAGGTTGTTGAAGCTCAATGGTGCCAGAGTTGATAAGCCTCTGAATAGCTTATCTCAACGTTCGGCAATGATCCGTGGCGTGGCCGGTGGACCTGTGGTACTCGCAGTACTGCTGCGAATTGTACCAGGTAGGAAAAACAGCTGGAGGTGGCTTGATAGGGGGAGCGTGAGCAGTGCCTGGGCCTGGTGGAATACCTGGCTTAGCGGTTCAGAAAGCGGTGTGTATTCTGTAATGTGCGGTTGCTGCGGCAGCGGGGGCGGCTGGCGTGGCCCATGCTGTTGCTGATCGGGGCGTTGTTGGTTAATGCCTGGGCGATCTCCTCCTTGTCCCTGGTTTCTTTGTCGAGAGGTTCTCGGGGACGTTATCTGCCATTGTTGGCGGGCCGACGGCTCGGATGCGGCTGCCGGGTGTGGAGCCTTGGGCGTCCAAGGTTGTTGATTCATGGCCGCTCGAGTGGTGTAGTCCGGCTGCTAAACCAAGGTGATTGCCGGTGGATGGTATTCCTGAGCCAAGGCGTACACCTATTGTGGTTGGTACGGTGGTGGTGGTGCTGCCACAATGGCCACGAGAGACGGACGGCTATTGTCATTCCTTCGGGGGCCACGGTTGTTCCCCATGTTATCGCTTGGGGCCGGTGGTTAGGGACATGCGTTTCCTCTGGGGCCGACTCCGAATGGAAGAGCCGAAAACCTCCCTAACTTCAAGAATCCTTCCAGGCGGCTACCAGCTTTGATTAACTGGAAGAAGGTTGACTACAACTGAATGCATAAATGGGCCACCAGTGATGGTTGAGCACCTTGTACAATTATGTCTAGAGAGTCTTCTTCCACAGGTTTTTCTCGGATTTGGGATGCTAGGGCCCGCCACCTGCCGAAATAGCCGCTGAATGGCTCATTCTCATGTTGGCGAAGGCAACGGAGATCTTCCAACTTCGGTGCCAGGTCCAAGTTATACGTGTACTATTCCTGGAACATGTACGCCAGCTGTTCCCAGGTGTAGATCTTTGTTAACTCTAAGGACATGTAACAGGAAAGTGTAGGTCCCTGGAGAGATTTTTGGAATAGTTGGACGAGGAGCTTCTCCTCGTGTTGCAGTGCCACCATGTCTCCATAGAAAGCCCGGAGGTGTGCGCAAGGATCCTCGTGCCTGTTGTATTTGACCAGTTCAGGCATTTTGAAATCGAGAGGGAGCGTTGCTTTGGGATAGAAATAGAGATTTTGGAAGGCACAGGAAGGTCCAGGTGGGTCGGATTTCATGCTCCGGAAAGATGCCTCCAATTCAACTATCCTTTGCAGTAGCTGCCCTTGCAGGTTAGGCGCCAGGGAGGCAGCCGTCGCAGCTGCCGGCTGGAGTGGTGGTGGGCTGAATTGGTCGACGACAGGAGTAGTAACGACGTCGTATTCTTCCGAGTGTGGCCTCTTTGGGACACGGATGGTTGGCCTAGGGGGGATTATGGAACCAATCCCTTGTTGTTGATAGCACGCCAACTGATGAGCCAGGAGGGTCTGCTCGAAATGTCCCGGTTGAGGTGGCAGGAAGGTGTTGGCCGCTCCTATGCCCTCAGTGTTCGAGGGTGGTTGGTAGGATGGGCTGGTGCTCCGTGTGGGAGCCAACCTGTTACCTTCAGCTTCAGTAGCCGGAGAAGCTGGCAGCGTAGGATGCACTATGGCATTGTCGAATGCTACAGCGGCAGATAGATTTGGCGCCCTTGGTTGGTCCAGTGTTCCGGTAGGCACGTTGATGGGCCTAGTGAAGTTTGTCCAGGTGACGACAGGCAGTGGTAGGCCGAAGACCATGGACAGCGGCACAGAAGTTGCTGCAGTGGCAGAAGGGGATGATCCAAAAGTTGCAGCGGAACCGGTGCCCATGGCTCTTGCTTGTGAGCGAGTCAGGAGCCAGCGGGGTCCGGAACCTGTAGGGCAGAGGTCCGTGAAGAGATGGTGCCCGGAGAACCCGCAGGGGTCCATAAAGATCTGTAGAGGTTCTGTAGCGGTACCAAAAGAAGGGTGATATGGTTCAATGCATTTGAAAGCGGCTTCACTTAGCAAATGCGACAAGTATGTTAAAAATCTTAACGGAAAAATAAAAGACTGATTATAAAAGAGTCGTACGAGCGAGAGTTTGAGCTACTTAATCGATAATACGCAGCGAGTCTCCCTAGCAGAGTCGCCAAAAATCTGTACCCTCTCTTTCATCCAGTTGTCACCCGGAAGCCCATGAGTTTCCACCGGCCCCACCGGCGGATGGGCTGAGGTACAAAGAATTGAAATGTGTTTGTGTGAGTGCATCACCATGTGGGGCGGATGGCTCGTTGAACGGAGTCGCCACCTTATTTTTGAGTAAAAAACAAGGAAAATCGAATGGGAAAGTGTCCCTCCACCATCGAAATGATAAAATCATGGGAATCACGTAACATGAGAGAACTGGATATAGGGTTCAGGGTACTGTTAGGGAAGGTGTTAGGCACCCCTAGACAGCCCGGGAAATCCCGACCTCTCTCCGGCTCTAAAACGGAAAACTATGATAGTTAGTCTGGCCACATGTGACCTTTCCCCGAAAATTTTTCCGGGGCCGCCGGATAGCCAGTTGGATATACTGGCTGCTGCGTCTTATCTCCATAACAGAGATGAGAACTTGCATTCTTACTTGGCCGGGGCCAGCAAGGATGCAAGCCAGGGACGACATCCCGAAAATCTTTCTGGGGCATCGGGAATGTAAACTTACATTTCCCGGAGATCGAGGACCGGCTACAGGTTTTTATATTGGTTTGCCGGAGGTAGGCCGACTGATTCCCCGAACCATCTGCACAACGATGGGTTTTCGGGGAACCGGTGGGCGGTTCTTTGTACCGCTTCCTGGCGGTAAGCCGGTTGGTTCCCAGAGCTGTCTGTGTAAAGAGGGGGTTTTCGTGGAACCGGTGGCAAGTTGGGTGGTTCCCTGGATCATTTGTGTAAAGATGGGTATTCGGGGAGCCGGTGGCCGGTTATTTATACTGGCTTGCCGGCGGCAAGCCGGGTGATTCCCCGAATCATTTGTGTAAAGATGGGTTTTCGGGGAACCGGTGGCCGGTTATTTATACCGGCTTGCCGGCAGCAAGCAGGGTGGTTCCCCGGATCATCTGTGTAAAGATGGGTTTTCAGGGAACCGGTGGCCAGTTATTTATACCGGCTTGCCGGCGGCAAGCCAGGTGGTTCCCCAGATCATCGACCACTGCTGGCTTCCTTACCGACGACGTCATCCCGGAAATCTCTCCGGGGCATCGGGAGGGTAGACTTACGCTTCCCGAAAAAGAAACGGGAACCGTCCAGGGCATTGGGAATGTAAACTTACATTTCCTGGAGTTCGGGGACCGGCTACTAGTTTTTATATTGGTTCGCCGGAGGCAGGCCGACTGATTCCCCGAACCATCTGCACAATGATTGCTTTTCGGGGAACTGGTGGCCAGTTGGTTCCCCGAACTGTCTGTTTAAAGAGGGGGATTTTCGAGGAACCGATGGTCACTTGTTTGTACCGGCATGCCGGCGGCAAGCCGGGTGGTTCCCCGGATTGTCTATGTAAAGATGGGTTCTCAGGGAACCGATGGCCGGTTATTTATACCGGCTTGCCGGCGGCAAGTAGGGTGGTTCCCCGGATCATCTGTGTAAAGATTGGTTTTCAGGGAACCGGTGGCCAGTTATTTATATCGGCTTGCCGGCAGCAAGCTGGGTGGTTTCCCGAATCATCGACCACCGCTGGCATCCTTGTCGACGGCGTCATCTCGGAAATCTTTGCGGGGCATCGGGAGGGTAGACATACGCTTCTCGGAAAAGAAACGGGAACCGTCGGGTTGTACGTGTCCGTACTCCCAAACGACCACCGCTGGCTACCTTGCCGGTAGCGTCATCTTGGAAATCTTTCCGGGGCATCGGGAGGGTAGACTTACGCCTCCCGGAGAAGAAACGGGAACCGTCAGGTTGTACGTGTTCGTACACCTGAATGGCCACCGCCAGCTTCCTTGCCGGTGGCGTCTTCCCGAAAACTTTTTCGGGCCATCGAGGGAGTACACTTACGTCTCCCAGAAAAAAACGTATGGGGACTGTCGGGTTGTACGTGTTCGTACACCCGAGCGGCCGCCACCGGCATCCTTGTCGGTGGCGTCATCCTGGAAACTTTTCGGGGCATCGAGAGAGTAGACTTACGTCTCCCAAAAAAAAAACATATGGGGCCACTAGCATCATTGCCAATGGCGTCATCCCGAAAACTTTTTCGGGGCACGGTGGAGTAGACTTACGTCTCCCAGAAAAAAACGTACGGGGACCGTCGGGTTGTACATGTTCGTACACCCGAAAGGCCGCCACCGGCATCCTTGCTGGTGGCATCATCCCGGAAACATTTTCGAGGCATCGGGGGAGTAGAATTACGTCTCCCTGAAAAAATCGTACGGGGACAGTCGGGTTGTACGTGTTCGCACACCCAAACGGCTGCCGCCGGCATCCTTGCCGGTGGCGTCATCCCGGAAACTTTTCCGAGGCATCGGGAGAGTAGACTTACGTCTCTAGAAAAAAATGTACGGGGATCGTTGGGTTGCACGTGTTCGTACACCCAAACGGCAGCCGCCGACGTTCTTGCCGGTGGCGTTGTCCCGGAAAATTTTCCAGGGTATCGGGGGAGTACACTTACGTCTCCCGAAAAAAAACGTACGGGCACCGTCGGGTTGTACGTTTTCGTACACCCAAATGGCCACCACCGGCATCCTTGTTGGTGGCGTCATCTCGGAAACTTTTTCGAGGCGTCGGGGGAGTAGACTTATGTCTCCTAGAAAAAAACATACGAGGACCGTCGGGTTCTACGTGTTCGTACACCCGAACGATCGCCACTGGCATCCTTGCCGGTGGCGTCATCTTAGAAACTTTTTCGGGGCATCGGGAGAGTAGGCTTACGTCTCCCGAAAAAAATGTATTGGGATCGTCGGGTTGTATGTGTTCGTACACCTGAACGGCCGCCGCCGGCATCCTTGCCGGTGGCGTCATCCCAGAAACTTTTCCAGGGCATCGGACGAGTAGACTTACATCTCCCAGAAAAACGTACGGGGACCGTCAGGTTGTACCTATTCGTACACCCGAACGGCCGCCACTGGCGTCCTTGTTAGTGGCATCATCCCTGAAACTTTTCCGGGGCATCGGGGGAGTAGACTTACGTCTCCCGGAAAAAAATGTACAGGGTCCGTCGGGTTGTACGTGTTTGTACACCCGAACGGCCGCCGCCGGCATCCTTTCCGATGGCGTCATCCCAGAAACTTTTCTGGCGCATTGGGGCAGTAGACTTACGTCTCCCGAAAAAAAGAAAACGTGGGGGAACCCGATAAAATGCGTAAAACAGTTGGGAAACTCAGAGTTTCCACATAAAATGACCCGATGGAAGGGTGTAGCCGAGCCGAACTCGACCGTGCCGGGTGGATTCACCCTGTTGGGAGGGTGGCCACCGATACCCTCAAACACGTTTCTAAGGGAATGATACCCAGGGCGGCCCTCTGACTTTTCCCTTGCTTGGGAAAGGTGCAACATGGTCGGGGCTCGAGAAAGGTGTCGTTAAAATGTACGAAAAATTCGAGGACGGGGAGGCTTACCTGTAGAGGATCGTTGGCGGTGATCGGAAGTGCTTCGTTGCGGGGAACGGGTGTCAGGGCTTCGGGCATTACTTCTCCATCAGGACCTCTGGCTGGCGTCTTCTCCCGGAGGCGAGGGCAGGGTGCCCATCGTCTTCCGCGTCCGAGCAAGGGTTTCTCCGAAGGTTGGAAATTGTCTCCACGAGAGATGGCAGCGTCTCCGAGAGAATGGCAGCTATTTTCTCCACCCTTGAAGCCCTTTTTCCTAGAGATTCTAGCCTACTGGATGAGGTGGGAGGCCGCGCCTTTTATAAGGGCTCGCCTTCCTTCTTTAGGGCGCCCGAAGATGGAAGCGGCGTGATCCCGGGTTTGATTACGCGGTTCACGTAATTGATTGATTTGCGAGATTTCAGTGGTTAAATCCCGTCCAATCCCTCTAATTGATTTGTCTTGCCTTTCTACGTAGCTAACCGGCAACCGCTATGTGGCAGGCGGAGGCCGGCTGGTCCCTTGAAGCGGCTTCCTTGGCCGACGGTAAGCCACTTCCTTGGCCGACGGCAAGCCGCTTCCTTGGCCGACAGCTATGTGGGTTTTTGGGGATCCCAGTGCCGCTTCCTTGAAGCGGCTTGCCGACGGCAAGCCGGCTCTATCCCCCCAACTTTTCACCAAATGTGGGTTTTTCAGCATCTGGGTGCTGCTTCCTTGAAGCGGCTTGCCGACGGCAAGCCGGCTCCATCCCCCCAACTTTTCCACAAATGTGGATTTTTGGGGATCCGGGTGCCGCTTCCTTGAAGCGGCTTGCCAACGGCAAGCAGGCTCCATCCCCCCAATTTTGCACCAAATGTTGGTTTTTTGGGGGGTCCGGGCGCCGCTTCCTTGAAGTGGCTTGCCGTCAGCTAGCCAGCTCCATCCCCCCAACTTTTCACCAAATGTGGGTTTTTGGCGATCCGGGTGCCGCTTCCTTGAAGCTGCTTGCCGGCGGCTAGCTGGCTCCATCCCCCCAACTTTTCACCAAATGTGGATTTTTGGGGATCTGGGTGCCGCTTCCTTGAAGCGGCTTGCCGACTCTATCCCCCCAACTTTTCACCAAATGTGGGTTTTTGGGCATCCAGGTGCCGCTTCCTTGAAGCGGCTTGCCGGCGACAAGCCGACTCCATCCCCCCCAACTTTTTCCCAAATGTGAATTTTTGGGGATCCAAGTGCCGCTTCCTTGAAGTGGCTTGCCAACGGCAAGCAGGCTCCATCCCCCCAACTTTTCACCAAATGTTGGTTTTTTGGGGGGTCCGGGCGCCGCTTCCTTATAGTGGCTTGCCGTCGGCTAGCCAGCTCCATCCCCCCAACTTTTCACCAAATGTGGGTTTTTGACGATCCGGGTGCCGCTTCCTTGAAGCTGCTTGCCAGCGACTAGATGGCTCCATCCCCCCAACTTTTCACCAAATGTGGGTTTTTGGGGATTCGGGTGCCGCTTCCTTGAAGCGGCTAGCTGGGTAATTCCCCTTTAAATTTTGCTTAAGCATGGGGTCAACACCCACTTGGTACACCAGCCGCGACAACGTCAGGTTATTTTACTTGCTAACAGCATGTGGGGAGGGCTAGTAGCATTCGTTTATTCAGTTTTCTTATCTTCTATTTTGTAATAGAAAAGAACAAAAAAAAAAGAGAAGAAGAAAAGTCAGTGGCTAGAATCCTTCTTCAAAGGGAAAAGGGAAAAGAAAAAAAAGAAAAAAAAAAGAAGAGAAAAAGAAAAGGAAAAGTTACTTGTTGCTGGGTCTTGAAAGCATATGGACTCCTGTGTAACAGAAGGGTAGATCTTAGGATTTCGCCGTCTGTTGGCAGTCCATTTCCTGGCTTTGTCGCGATTGACCAAGTATCCCCTTCTTTCAGGGCTTGGCAACCCACCGAAGTCGACCAACACAACTGGGTGCTAGAACCCATTTGCCGACACCCACTTCTCCCTTTTTCTCTTTTCCTAGGGTTTGACATCCCAGCTAAGTCGTCAACATAGGGCTTGGCATCCCTTACAAAAGACCTACCAGCAGCTACGTCCTCAGCAGCATTGGGCTTGGCAACCCGCTGAAAGTCGCTTCCACCCCTGGGTTCTGATGCCCACGTTTCCAAAACCAGCATGATTCTATCTATCATCTCTACAACCCCGGAGCGAACTTGTGAGGAAGAATCAGCATAACCATGGGCAGAAGGATAGCTCTCGGATCTCCCCTCTCGACCCGTCTTTATCGCCTGAGGGTCGCTTCCACTGGACAAGGGAACCACGTTTCCAAACTCACATGCGTGAATCTCTAGTGATCATCTTTTGACGTGAGGTGAGACACCTTCCATTCCCCTGCAGGTCCAGATAGCACGATTGGGTCGGAATAGCTACCTTGCGCGGACTCCATCGCAGGCAACCACCTGAAAAACCCTCTACAGAATCAACAAGCCGAAACACATGAAAGAAAGTCACTAGAGCGTGTCTCAACCTCTTCACACACCTCACCACATGTATTCACGGATAAGGGGAGGGAACAACACTCCCTTCCCACCTTTGGAGACTAACATACCAACAAGTGTGCAGGTAAACAAGCCAATCGGATAGTTCAGCCGGCTGCCGCTTAAGAGACCCGGCCACGCAACGAACCACAACCCACATGAGACGAGATGTCACGTGGAAAAACAGTGGGCTACCGGGTAAATCAGTTGGCCGCCGCCCACCAGTCACGGCTACCCAGGGATGGTTAGTGCCTCGACGCATCCCACGCCAGAACACTAACTGTTCTGTGCAGGAACGATGGAGGCTTGCCCAAGCCCACCGCCCAGCTTAGACAACTGGGCACCAGTACCACAACCCACGCTAGATGAGACATCACACGAAGAAACGGACAGTTGCTGAGTAAATCAGCCGGTAGCCGCTCCTAAAAAATGGCAACCCAGACAAAGCAAACACCCACAGAGCGAAGGAGTTGCAGCCACACAATACAGACTCAGAGTGTCGGAAGCCGCTACCTACGATTTAGCTAAAATGCCACATCGCACAAAGATAAGGAAGAAGTGTAGGTACGTAAGGACAGTACACGTCACTATCCCTCTAGCACCCGACCTTCCGACGCTCGCCCTTCGACGCTCCCGATCGGCCTCTCAAGCCTCCATCTGCTCCAACATCTCAACCACCCGGCTAGCCAGTAAGTTAAAGGCAGCCTCCAGTTAGAAAATCGGAGGTGTAAGTCCGGCCTCTCCTTCTTAAGGCAGCTTCCTGTTGAACAACCAGGAGTGTAAGTCCATCCCTGTTAAGGCATCTTTTGGTTAGGCGACTGGAAGTATAAGTCTGACCTCGGTTCTTTAGGCCCCGTATCCAGTTCTCTCTTGTTTCATATAGCGTTACACAATTTTACATCATTCTCGCGGTTTTATTGCTTCGATGGTGGAAGGATATTTCCCCATCCGGTTTTCCTTATTTTCTACCCAAAAATAAGGTGGTGACTCCGTTCAACGAGCCATCCGCCCCACGTGGTGATGGGCTCACACAAACACCTTTCAATTCTCTGTACCTCGGGCCGTCCGTCGACGGGGTTGGCGGAAACCCATAGTCTTCTGGGTGATAGCTGGATGAAATAGAGGGTACAGCTCCATATTTAAATAGAAAAGGTTCTGACTAGAAATAATGTTTTACTTGTGCTTAAATCTCTTCTCCTCATTCCTAGACCATCCTAAGGGCATTTGACTAGAAACTAGATAATTTGCAAAATCAGCATACCAAGGTTCAAAAGTTACACTAAGCAATTATTCATCCTAGCTTTTTGGTGAACCACCTAAAATTTCTTCGTGTCATTCTTCTTTACTTATTTTGCTAAGCATATTTATCATATTATTGAAACGCTTCCAAACAAATTTATGATTCGATTTTTAGAATGTTATTCACCCACCCTCTAGTGCATAATCCGTACTTTCAAAGATTAGAGAAGATAACCTTCTATTCCTTTTCAATCTTCAGGGGTCAATAGAATGCCCCTCCCTAGATGAGGTTGGATGATTCTTACGATAGGGAAACTGAAATCTTGGGTTTGAGACCTATGAAGATAGCAACGGGTAAGAGAAGGATGATAAGGGTCAATTAAGACTTTGGGACTGGTAAGTCGAAAGGATCGCCCTATGGACCTATGGACATTTGTAACTAAGAGGAATGTTAAGTATTATGTTTTGTTGATGAATGGTTAATTAATATTTTAATAATTTTTAATGGGTATTTAAAGTAGTAATTATATTTGTTAATTATCGATTTATAATATTTTTAGACATAACTGGAATTATCTGGAAATATTATCATACTTAATGTTTAATTATTTAACACTTGTATTTTCAATATAAGTTAAGTGTTTAATTTAGTGGATTAAGTATATTTATTTTTTAAACACTTAAGTTTGATATTCGATAGGCTATAGTGTTATTTAAATAGGTGTTAGATATGAATATAGTTCATAATTAAATGATGGAATGTCATGTGAAATTTTAAGTTCACACGTGATGAGAGAATTAGCATTTTAATGTTAAAAGACTGAAACCATTGGGAAATGGACAAATAGTGTATCAGTGTGTTAACATTAGCATGTGACTTCTTAAATTAGTCACGTGTGTTTTAAAGTGCACGGGGTGTGAAAAGTGATAGCTGTTTTAACACTAAAAGACTGAAAATATTAGGAAATAGATGACGTATGCTTCGGCATTTTAGTGAGGCATGTGAGTTTTTAAGTTAAACATGTGAGATTTACTTTTAGGAAACATGAATAGTTGTTCGGCGTTTTAATGTTAAAAGTTCAAATATCTTTGGGAAGTTAATGTTAAAAACCTAGAACTAAATAAATGGAATTTACAGTTGAATATTTCAATGTTTCATATTTGAATCATTCTTAAGCGATCATGTAGGGGCATAGTTGGGCTTTTACAAGTAAAACATGGATGCGATCATGGACTTTAAAGATTTCAAAGAAGAATGATTGGGTCGTTGATATTCTAGAATAATCACGTGCTAATATCATGTGAAATTTTAAGTTCACACGTGATGAGAGAATCGGCGTTTTAATGTTAAAACACTTAAGTTTGATATTCGAGGGCTATAGTGTTATTTAAATAGGTGTTACATACAAATATAGTTTATAAATCAACGATGGAATGTTATGTGAAATTTTAAGTTCACACGTGATGAGAGAAACAACATTTTAATGTTAAAAGACCAAAACCATTGGGAACCTGGTGAACAATGTATCAGCATTTTAACATTAGCATGTGATTTTTTAAGTTAGGTACGTGCATTTTAAAGTGCATGTGGTGTGAAAAGTGATAGGTGTTTTAACACAAAGACCGAAATTGTTAGGAAATAGATGACATATGCTTCAGCATTTAGTGAGGCACGTGAGTTTTTAATTTAAACATGTGAGATTTAGTTTTTAGAAACATGGATAGTTGTTCAGCATTTTAATTTAAACATGTGAGATTTAGTTTTTAGAAACATGGATAGTTGTTCAGCATTTTAATGTTAAAAGTCTGAACATCTTTGGGAAATTAATATTAAAAACCTAAAACTAAATACACGGAATTTACAGTTGAATATTTCAATGTTTTATATTTGAATCATTCTTAAGCGATCGTGTAGGGACATAGTTGAGATTTTATCAGTAAAACGTGGATGTGATCGTCAACTTTGAAGATTTCAAAAAAGAATGATTGGGTCATTGATATTCCAGAATAATCCAAAAAAATAATTGGAAAATACAGAAACAGAGCACATGTTTTGTTGAGTATTTTGTTTTGATGATGAATTCTTAATCATAATGTTATTAATATTTGATGGTAATCTAAAAGTTGTAATTATATTTTTCTAATTATCTATTTGGACATAACTAAAAATATTATTGAACTTAATGTTAAATTATTTAACACTTGAATATTCGATTCAGGTTAAGTGTTTTAACTTAGTGGATTAAGTATATTTAATTTTTAAAACACTTAAGCTTGATATTCGATGGGGTATCATTAGTTAAATAAGTGTTAGATATGACTATAGTTTATAAAACAACAATAAAATGTCACATGAAATTTTAAGTTCACACATAATAAAGGATTTGGTGTTTTGATGTTAAAAGATTGGACGATTGATGAAAAGACAGGAGATTTAATATTAACATGTGATTTCTTAAGTTAAGCGTGTGTGTTTTAAAGTGTACGTGGTGTGTGAATAGTGTCAACGTTTTACATTAAAGGACCATAACTTTAAGCGTAAGATGACGTCAAGGTTCGATATTTTAGCAAGGAACATGAGCTTTTTAAGTTAAATACGTAAAATTCAGTTTTTAAGTTGTTAATAGTACTTAGGCGTTTTAAGGGTATAACTTTGGATATCCCTCAGATATTTATGTTAAAAGACCTAACACTATATAAATAGATTTAACGATTGAATGTTTTAATGTTTTATATTTGAATCATTCTTAAGTGATCATGTAGGGCAATAATTATGCGTTTATAAGTAAAACGTAGGTGCGATTGTGGACTTTGAAAATTTCAAAGAAGAGTGATTGGATCATTAAAATTCTAGAATATTCGAGAAAAGAAATGAAGAATGATCAAGACATGAAACGCATGTTCTGTACTGAACATGGGATGTAATTAGAAGTTATTGAAAAATTCAATGACACGTTCAAGGTTTTCATGGACAAAGTGGAAGATATGGAGGAAGTGTATTTCACTCTATAAATACACTTGAAGACCTCAAAAACCAGAGCAGCACCTTACAACATTCACAGATAATTTATAGAGCCTTAGAGAGAAAAGTACATTTTGAAGATAGTTGAGCTCAAGTTTGACATCAAGTTTTTAAAGAAAAAGATCAAATTTAACTCAAAGCAGGCATTCAAAGTTTAGAGCTTCAAATTGAAGTTAGCTTGAGGTTGAAGATCGTCAGTGAAGTTTCATCACTTTTGATCAAGTAAGAGATGTGCTAAATAGTTAGATTTTGTAGAGAGGAAAAATCGTATTTTAGTTGTGTGGAAAAATTATTGAATTAGCAAAGAAAAATCATTTCCTTTTACTCTTCTTATATGAATCTAAAAGTTATAAGTCGAATTCACAAAAAGGGTTGCACTTAAATGTTGTAAGAAATCTCATTGTATAAAGTTGAGATTTTATTTAAAATTGTGAGTGATCAAGTTTGAAGATCAAGATCAAGTTCAACTCGAAGGCATTCAAGGTTCATAGCTTCCGATTGAAATTAGTTCAAGGTTGAAGATCAAAGGTGAAGATTCAAGATTGTTGTTCAAGTAAGAGTTGTGCTAAATAGTTTGATTTTGTAAAGAGGGAAATCGTATTTTAACTTTGTGTAAAACTTACCTTATTTGTGGAGCAAAATTGTTTCCTCTTACTCTTCTTGAGTGAATCTGAAAGTTTTATTTGAATTCACAAGAAGGAATTTGTGCTTAAACGTTGTAATAAATTTCATTGAATAAAATTGAGATTTTCCTAAAAATTTTGTGTAGTTGTGTTCTTGTTATCCATTAGAGTTTAATTATTCTAAAGACACAATTCAACCCCCCACTTGTGATCCTAAACTCTATTATAATGATCGTACAAACATTGGGAGAATTGTTGGCCCAATGATTGGGCCAAGGTGGAAATTCTTCCTTCATCATCGTATATGATGAGGAGAGAGAAAAGAGGGACAAGTGGTTATAAAGGGTGCCTACCCTAAAATTTTTCCCTTTATCCCCCACTCTTTTGAATTCAAAAAAAAAGTCTTCTCTACCAGACCTCAATGCGTTCCTTCGTGGTCATTCAAAGAGGAGTGAGCTCAAGTATGAAGCCTTCCTCAAAGTAGCATCGTTTGTCAGGCACTTTCAAGGGAGATTTCCTCCAGTAGATGCTTCCCCTTCATCTACATCTATCGAAGCTGCCACCTCAACTGCTCCTTCTACGGTTAGGGTTGGGGAAGCATGGTAGAATCTTCCATTTGAGATCATCTCAAATCCCATTGAGTTGATGGTAAGAGCCACTACTCTTGAGGAGTACTTGTTGTCCCAAGGGGTCAAGGAACCTAGGGACTAGATGATGATAGTGGAAGGCTAGGTTGCTGAGTAGAATGGTAGGGTTGTGCTCTTCTAGGCCTAAGGGCACAACTTCTACGAAGATAATAAGAAAAGGAAGGGGTCACCGAAAGGATTACCCATTGAAAGCATGTGTGATTCTTAGAAGTAATAACAAACCTTTGAGAACAAATATATATATATATATATGTGTATATAATTCAAGTGAACATTACATATTAAGTGCAATAGTTACCAAGCACTTTTATTTGACCTATTTGTATATGCATATATTTTCACACAAGCACTTTAGACACCAGTGGCAATGAATAATGCATCTGTAGTAGTAGTAGCGGCATCCATATGTGTAATGATATGTTCAATATTGATCCCACGCATTCAACGACTTCAAGTTTTAGGATTGCACATGATGCAAACCAATGGTGGGGGTAATGTGTCTGCTGTTATTCGCAATGATCCGATATTTCTTGCTTCAATGTTTGTGAAAGACTCCAAGACAAAAATGAATGCCACCAATATCATCAAGAACATTGTTGATGTCATGCCTACATTTTTGTAAAATTGAGAATGCTTCCCACTATTGCTTTTCACAAAGTTTAATTATGTAATGGCACACCCATTAATTGTAGTTATTCCAACATTAATGACAATTATTCTTTATTTATTTGTTGCATTATTTAAAATGTAACTGGAATGCTAGCTTTTATATATATATCATTTGATTGAACAATAAATTACAAAGTGACCGTAGAGGATAACAACTTCCTCCTTTTTTCTCTTCTTCATTTTCCAAGCATTGAAACTATGATTAATGGTGTAGACAATTTTTCTCTTATCACCAAGATGTTAAGGTACTTGGAAGTAATAGCTTTCTCAATCAATTATATTTTTGTACTAACTTAAAAATTGTTTTGCATCATATGAGGATATTGACGGAAATATACTAACAACAAAGTGGCAACATGTCTAATACCTAGCATGTGAGAATATTGACAAGCCAAGTGATGGTTTGATCTTTACAATGAAAGAAAAAGATGCTCCAAAATGGGTAGCTTACCTTTCTCTCTTCCACAACCCATGCCAATTAACGAAGAGGTCATGGCCCTTCTATTGAACTTCATCTCCAACTCCACACACATCTCTATATATACATCCGCTTCATAAAGAAGCTTGCTAAAAATAAACCAACACCTAATAACTAATTCAAAAGATTCCTAAAAGTTTACCTAAAATCTAAACCTAACTAAATTTGCAAAACCATAACAAATTACGAGCAATCCTAATATTACTAAAAATGGAATGTTCCTAAAATTTAGCCTATATATTCAAAATCTTTCCTAAAATTGAATTCAAAGAAAATTATGAAAAACTTTATATAACTATTACCATTCTTAAAATTTCTAAAAATAATAGTTTCCTAAAATGACTTAGAGACTTAGGCTTGCAAAATTAAATCTAAGTTCATATAAGATTCTTGAAATCTTGAGCATATTAGAGACTTAGGCTTGCAAAATTACTTTTTAGGACTATAATCATTTTGGGGTTGCATTAAATAATTCTAAACCTAATGAACCCTTAAATTCATATAAACAAGTAATTAGGAGTTTGTGGTTACATGGAGACCCAAGATGAATAAGTCCCAAATTTCAAATTACTTAGACATGAAATTTTAATTAGTTGACATTTACTTCAATCTAGCCTTAGTCTCACTTAAGGTTAGTGTAGCATGATTTGCTCGTGCCAAAGAGCTAGATTGGGCCTCTACCACACTAAACACTCTAGATTAAACCTATGGACCATAAAGAGGATTAGATGAGCCCTCTAAAGGCCTAACGTGGCTTGATTATGGTTGATGGGACTTTGCAAACAAGGAGAAGCTGCCTCCTACTCAAATTATAGGTTCAACTAGCAAAACCTATACGATGCATGTTTAGATGTAGATAACACTATTGCTTAGAGAATAAGGCCTGGCCTATTGGGGACCAACTACGAAGTGCAAAGTAAGCTTTCTTTGTACGTGTGGGAATGGTGTTAGGCACCCCACATGCATAACTTGTTAGCCTCCCATGTGATCCAATAGGTGCTTACCTAATGATGCATTTGCTCAACTAAGCGTAAAACTAATGAGTTGGGCTCTTTGGAGTCTAGCATTATATGGGTGTAAAGTGCTAATTTATGCATTTTTATATGACATAATTCATGCATATTATGCTTTAAATACTAAACATTATGCATTTTAAAGGGATTTACATGTTAAGCACAATTTTATTGAGCTGCATGAGTTATAAGCTAAAATATTGTACAAATGCATAAATTAGCCATTATTTATGGAAGTAAATTTTGTGAGACACTATTTGACACATGCCTTAGATAAGTTTTACATTTTGTCATTTCTAAGGTTTGTTTTAAGTGGTGTTGGGAAAGAATCTTTCTTTGGTTGGTACAAGACATGTCCTTCATGTCTAGAATTTAAAAGAGTATGCCAAGGACAATCTTGCCCATGACATCCACTATAAAATAGTAGGGTGCTATTCAAGGCACCTCTCTTTCAGTGCAAAAGCCCTACCACTGTCTTCTTCATTCGACTTTCCACTTTCGTTGGACTACACGAGGACTCAAGATTCGGCTCCCTTCTCTTGAGCATGCTTGGAATTTGACAGAGGATGAAGGTGTTCACCGTGAGGCTCCCTCC
Organism: Amphibolis antarctica; assembly: GCA_024699675.1. NCBI lineage: Eukaryota > Viridiplantae > Streptophyta > Magnoliopsida > Alismatales > Cymodoceaceae > Amphibolis > Amphibolis antarctica. The sequence goes on from JAMKPZ010000058.1 coordinate 19,160, forward strand.
TTTGTATTTATTTACGTTTGTATGAATGTTTGTCTCTAAATTGATGTCGCTTTTTTGTATATATTGTGTCTTTTGTAAATGTACTTTCTAACTTTTGATGTTTTTATGTTATTATGTGTTTTATCTTTGGTGTTGATAAGTTTTATCTATGCATGTGGTTTTCTGTATAGTTTGTGATTTTTATTGATTTTAGTGTTTTGAATCTATCTAACATACTCACTGACTATTGACATTTCACTGACTGGTATGCATGTATCTAATTATCTAACATATTTGACATACTACCAACTAACAATTGCAATGCTTTTGTTGTTCCTACACAATATCATTTTTGTAGTTATGTACGTAAATATTTATATCCCTGTATATATACGTGCTTTTGTGCAAGTCTGTTAGGATTCATGTCTCTGGGTTGCTATACATATGTATATTTGGTTGTGAATAATTATGTTTTTGAATAAGTTGTTGAATTAAAGATTTATTTAATCTTTCTCTCATGAACTAGCAAATGACCCCAAAATAAGGTCCGAGACCCTCGAACCATGGCTAAGGGTTGAAATGAAGCTAGAGAAGAGGATTGTGTTTGTATAGTTAAACATTGGTCTTGTTTTCTAGACTCGATTTTTCCTTAATTTCCTCTTTCTTTGTAAAATTGTCATTAATTTGTTCTTCATTATCATCCTTTTTAGGACCTTCATAAGTGACACTAGATCTTAATATAATACTTACATCTTTTGATTCTTCTTTTGACACATTATCTATCATAGGAACACTAAAATCTCCTTTTGATTTAAGGGTGGCTAACACCTCAGGTGAATCTTCTATATTTTTGGAAATAGGGTTGTTCACAACCTCAAATGGTCCAACTGAACAGTCTCTTACCCTTCGCAGATTTGATCTTTTTCCTTAAAATTTTCAACTTCTGGAGCACTATAGAATTGATTTGGTGTGAGTGTTGCACAAGTGTCTATAGGTTCCTGTTGAAAATTTTCATCTTGTTTAGATAAATTACAATTCTTTATAAATAGGTCAATGGATCTTTGAATTTCATCTAACTTCTCTATATGATTAAATGCAGTTAAATCATTATACTAATTTTCTTCCATTACCTCAAATGGTTGTATGTTCTCCTCTATAAATAAAATACTTTCTAATGAATTCACCTCTAGATAATTTTGATTTTCATTTGAGTCTACCCAATTAAAATCATTGTTTTCATACTCATTAAACATCTTACTATCTTTCATTTTCTATATTCATTCATCATATCTATTCAACAGTTTTTCAAATTCTTGTGATATTCTTCGATTAATATAATTCTAATCGATTCTAGTATTAATTGGTAAATTATCTCTCATATTTGTTATACCTATATTCATATCGTGAACACTCTGATCTTCTTGTAAGATTGAACAATTTAAATAATTATCATTTTGTAATTCATTCAATCTGTTACTCTCTTCATTATTACGTATTGATTCATCTATTTTATTCGTTAATCGTTGGATTTGTCATGATATATTTGATTGGTAATTTTTATTTTCATTCATATGATTATATTTTGAATAATAATTCTGCATTCCTGAATTGTCATTACAATCCCACAAATTAGAAATGTCAATCCAGTTATAATTATTTTGAGAATTAACACTAAGTCCTTCTAAATCATGTTGTGAAAAGTAATCATTAAGCTCCATAGGTAAATAATCTCCTCTAACATAATTAGAATAATTATAATCTCCATAACTAGTCCCTGGAATAATCCCACAATCACCCCAATACAAGTTATATGAGTCCATTATGAAATTTAGAATTTAAATACAAGACTACTCTAGAATAGCAGTAATACGATGAAATAAAATTTAATAATAGTAAATGCAAATAAATTCTATTGAAACCCTAGCTAACACCAAAATAGCAAAAACAACACCACTGTAGGAATTAAAGCAATCCCCGGCAACGGCGCCAAAAACTTGTTCCACTTTTACACAACACTTGTAATTCAATTCTTATAAAAATTGTGTGTGCGAAATATTTTATTTCACCGCAAGTGCACAGGTTTAGATATAGCTAGTGTGCAAGTATGGGTTTGTCCACAGGGATTAGTTTTGCGTGGTGTTTAGTTGAATTGGTGTATTCAACTAATGGAACAAATGATTAAATATCTTTTAAGCAATGTCACAATTGCCTTATTCCAGTTAACCACTAGGATGCTCTTTAAATACCTATTGCATCATACTTTCCAAAGAGTTCTTTCATTAACTTTTAATTTCTTCACCACTTAGAATATTGGGATTTTTAACTTAGCCTTTTAGTAAATGATGTGAATTTTACACAGAAATATTATATCTAGTGAATTTCACTTCTAATTGTTTAATTCTTAAGTTCTAACATTATACACTTCAGTTTGCATAAAATTTATCGTTTTGCATAGTAAAAGCACTTAACCCTCGAGCTAGCTCGTGGGTAAACGTCTTCGCCCTCAAACTTACTCGGGGGTGGTGCTATAATTGTGAATTTTAGATATAAAAATAGTACAATTCGAATTAGCTGAAACTTCTAAGAGTTGAATACTTACATTTTTAGTCTTTTTAGATATTTTAAAGAACAACAAACACATAATGCATAAAACATAATACAGTACAAATAACTTGTAAAATTAAAGTGCAACATTCAACATTACAGTAAACCTGAAAACAATATCTAATTATCGTAACTAAGTTGATAAAGTGGGTGTTTGTAGATTCGAGTGTAAATATAAAGGTAAAGTAAAATAAAAAAAAAAAAAATGGAAAGAGCACATAATGCTTCATTGTAATTTCTTCCTTCGAAACTTCCTCTGATTGGGAACTTCTCTTTGTCTTTACTTCCGGTCCACCAGGTTGTCAATCTGGCAAGCCTTCCTTTTGACCTTGTAGTGAGATTTTGGGTGTTACTCCACAATTACACCAAGGAACAGAGGAGGAAGCAGCCGACGTCGAGAGTCTCTCCTTCAAGGATACGCTCAGGTTGAGAAAAAAACAACAAATGCACTACATGAATGGTTGGGGAAGAGGAGGTCATCAATCTCCTCTTGGAAGAAATGAGTGGGTGGAAGATGGAAGATAAGAAGATGGTTAATACTCTATAAATGGCGGATGGAGGAAGAAGAGTGGCAATTCACGAGCTGGCAGTTAACAAGGGGGTGGTGCACGTTCGAAGTGTCAGATCAACCCATGCAATCCACTTCTTTAACCTGTCCATCCACATTCTTCATGGTTGAGCTTCTGCTGAATTGAATTCCTCAATTCTACTCTTCCACACATTTCCCTACAATTGCTCGTCGAATTCTCCTACATATACTTAAAGAATACCTTTGTGAATTATAGGAAAAATAATTCATAACATGTAAACCTTAACTATGATTGCAATTGCTATTACATCAATGAAAGTCATTGCACAGAACAAACATGGTGCAAGCTCGAGGGTAATCTAGTTTACCCTCACATAAGTTCATGGATAAATGACTTAACCCTCAGACTTATCACTTAGACATAAATCACAATTTTTTTCTTTGGATTAATCACTTTATAAGCAACCTAAAGAGTCAATTGTCAATCATTAATTCCTTTCTTAATAGGTAATCAACACAAACATAATTAACAACTCAAAACTTAATTCATGCATCATTAAAGTGAATAAACGTGCATAATGCTCAAAAGTATAGTTAACCTTGTAATCATCATAATCCAATGCAAAATGCAACTAAAACTCAATAAAACACATGAATTAATATCAATAAAATGCACACTTCTGAGTCAGAATAGCTTGCATGGAATGATCTCACACATCTGGACGTGCACCATGACCTTGTTAACTATCAACTTGTGAACTGCCACTCCTCCTATCTATAAAACAGTCTCATAGCCATGAAACTACCCCCCAACTCTTCTTCCTCAAATCACCATTCACAAGGCATTTTCCATCTTCTCATCTTCCATCTTCTACCCATTCACTTCTTCCAAGAGGAGATTGACAACCTCCTCTTCTCCAATCACTCTCTTGTGTGTTTGCTATTCTTTTCTCAACCTAAGCATATCCTTGAAGGAGAGACTCTCGGTATCAGCTACTTTCTACTCAGTTCCTTGGTGTAATTGTGGAGTGCTACCCAAAATCTCATTTCAAGGTCAAAAGGATGGCTTGCCAGATTAATGACTTGGTGGACCAAAAGTAAAGACAAAGAGAAGTTCTCAACCTAAGCAACTGTGGCATTGCCAAAGAGCATTACTAATCTCATTAGGTATTTAAAGAGCATCCTAGCGGTTAATTGGAACAGAGCAACTGTGACATTACTCAAAAAAATATAATTACTTGTTCCATTAATTGAATACACCAATTTAGCTAAACACCATCTAAAACTAATCCCTGTGGAAAAACTCATACTTGCACACTAACTACATCTGAACCTGTGCACTTGTGGTGAAATTAAAATATTTCAAACACATATATTATCAAAAATGGATTGTAAAAAGTTTGACACAAGCTTTTGGCGCCATTGCCAAGGATTGTTTAATTTCTTGCAATTAGCATTACTTTTTGCTATTTTGGTGTTTGCTAGGGCTGCAATATAATTTATTTGCATTTACTGTTATTAAATTCTATTTCACAGTCTTACTGCTATCCTAGAGTAGAGTCTTGTATTTAAATTCTGAATTTCACAATGGACCCATATAACTCGTATTGGGGTGATTGTAGGGTTGTTCCAGGAACTAGTTATGAGGATTATAATTATTCTAATTATGTTAGAGGAGATTATTCACTTATGGAATTTAATGATTACTCTTCACAGCATGTTTTAGAAGGACTTAATGTTAATTCTCAAAATAATTATAACTGGACTGACAATTCTAATTTATGGGAATGTAATGACAATTCAGGAATGCAGAATTATTATTCAAAGTATAATTATATGAATGAAAATCAAAATTATCAGTTTAACATATCATTACAAATACAAAAATTAACGGAGAAAATAGATGAATCAATGCGAAATATTGAAGAGATTGAATGAATTAGAAAATGATAATTATTTAAATTGATCAACCTTATAAAAGGATCAGAATGTTGAAGGAATTAATACAGGTTTAACAAATCTTAATGATAATTTACCAATTAATGCTAGAATTAATCAAAATTTTATTAATCAAAGACTATCACAAGAATTTGAACAACTATGGAATAGAGTTAATGAATCAATGCAACAAACTAAAGGCAATAGAATATTTAATGAGTACGAAAAAAATGATGATTTTAATTGGGCAAATTCAGACGAAATCCAAAATTATCAAGAGGTAAATTCATTAGAAAATATTTTATTTACAGAGGAGAATGTGCAACCATTAGAGATAAGTGAGGAAAATGAATATTATAAGGAATTCTAATTCTAATTTGTCTGAACAAGATGAAGATTTTCAAAAGGAACCTATAGACACTTGTGCAACACTCACATCAAATCAGTTCTATAGAGCTCCAGAAATTGAAAATTTTAAGGAAAAAGATCAATTCTAGGAAGGGTATGAATTACTTGACTATTTGGTAAGGGATTGTTCAATTGGACCACTTGAGGTTGTGAATGAATCTATTTCCAAAAGTATAGAAGAGTCACCATAGCTACCCTTAGATTAGAAGGAAATTTTAGTGCTCCTATGGTAGATAATGTGTGCTCCTATGGTAGATAATGTGTCAAAAGAAGAATCAAAAGATATAAGTATTATGTTAAGATCTGGTGTAACTTATGAACTTTGGTGTAACTTATGAAGGTCCTAAAAAGGATGATAAAGAAGAAAAAATTAATGACAATGTCACAAAGAAAGTGCAAAATAATGTAAAATCTAATCCAAAAAACAAAGTGGATGCTGAGTTAGCGGATAATACAGAAATTGAAAATAGTAAAGAATCTGAAAATAGTGAAGAAATCGAGAACAAGGTTATTAAGAAAGATGTTAAAAATGAAGATAAGTTAACAATTGAAAATCACTTTCCATTCCACTAAGAATGAGAAATGTTAAGGACCAAGAATTGGAACAAATCAATAAAATATTTAAGCAAGTTAAAGTCAATATACCCTTATTGGAAATTATTAGACAAGTTTCTTCTTATGCCAAATATCTTAAAACTCTTTGTACTAAGAATATAAGGAAGAAAATATTAAGAAAGGCATTTTTAGCTAAAGAGGTAAGCTCCCTGTTAATTAATCCTGTACCTGAAAAATTAAATGATCCAAGAACTCTTGTATTTCTTGCTATATAGGAGACTGCCTTTTTAATACAGTGTTAATAGACTTGGGAGCTAAAATTAATGTCATGCCTAGTTCTGTTTATGAGAAGTTAAAATTGGATAATATCAAACCTACTAGAACAGTTATTTAGCTAGTAGATAAATCCATAATAATACCTTTAGGAAAAGTGGAAGATATTTTAGTAAGGGTTGTGGAATTTGTCTACCCTGTTGGTTTCATTGTAATGGAAACAAATGCTTTAAATATAAATCAAGATCAAGCTATAATAATTTTAGGAAGGCCATTTTTAGCTACAACTAATGCTTGCATAAGTTGTAAGAATGGTTAGATGGAATTAGCTTGGGGTGATCAAACGTTAGAACTGAATATTTTCAGTGGAGTAAAAAAAAATTCTAAAGAGCTTCAATTTAAAAATTTTAAAGTTAATCTAATCAAAAATTTTAAAATAGATGAGGAATTAGATCATGTTGAAAGATGTGTAATATCAACTGAAGAGATGTTAAAAGAGGAGATATTTGAGCAAACTAAAATTATGGATGTAAACAAAGAAAAATTCGAAAATGATAACAAATCTTTAATTTCAAAATATCCTACTTTTGAATTGAAACCACTTCCAAAAAATCTAAAATATGCATTTTTGGAGAAAAACGAAAATCTACTAGTCATTATTGCTTCAGATTTAATATCAATACAAGTAGAAAATCTTTTAAAAGTGTTAAGAAAGCATAAAGGAGCAATAGGATTGTAGATGTTAGACATAAAAGGTATAAGTTCAATTATTTGCCAACAGAGGATTAATCTGCAATCTAAAATTCAACCTATTAGGCAACCATAGAGAAGATTAAATTTGAATATTAAAGAGGTTGTTAAAAAGGAAATTCTGAAATGGTTAGACAATGATATAATTTATCCAATATCTAATAGTTCTTGGGTAAGTCTAGTGCAGGTAGTACCTAAGAAATATGGGATAACAGTTGTAGAAAATGACAACAAGGAATTAGTTCCAATTAGAGTTCAAACTGGTTGGAGGGTTGGTATTGATTATAGAAGATTGAATGCAGCAACTAGGAAAGATCACTTTCCACTACCTTTTATAGATCAAATGTTAGAAAAATTGGTAGAGCATGAGTATTATTGTATCTTAGATGGCTATTCAGGTTATAATCAAATCCCTGTTTCACTTGAGGATCGGGAGAAAACAACTTTTACATGTCCTTTTAGAACATTTGCCTTTAGTCATATGCCTTTTGGGCTATGCAATGCACCTGCTACATTTCAAAGATGTATGACAAGCATCCTCACAAATTTTATAGATGAATTTTTAGAAGTATTTATGAATGATTTGTCTATATATGGAAACACATTTGAAAAATGTTTAAGTAATTTACAAAAAGTGTTAGAGAGATGTGAATAGAAAATGTTAGTATTAAACTAGGAAAAATGTCATTTTATGGTTAAACAAGGAATAGTCTTAGGACATGTTATTTCTGTTGAAGGCTAAAAGTTGACAAAGAAAAAGTGGAATTAATATCTAATTTACCTATTCCTAGAACAGTTAAAGATATAAGAGCATTTTTAGGACATGCTGGTTTTTATAGAAGATTTATTAAAAACTTTAGTAACATTGCTCGACCTTTAACTCAATTATTAATTAAAGATGCACAATTTGATTTTAATAAGGAATGCATGAAAGCTTTTAATTTTCTAAAAGAAGCCATAACCACTTCACCTATAGTTTATGCACTCGATTGGTCTCAACCTTTTGAGTTAATGTGTGATGCATCAAACTATGCTTTAGGTGTAGTCCTGTGTCAAAAATTAGACAAAATACCAAGAGTAATTTATTATGCTAGTAAGACATTGAATGAAACACAAATTAATTATAGTGTAACTTAAAAAGAATTTCTAGCAGTAGTATTTGCCTTAGAAAAATTTAGGTCTTATCTAATAGGCAATCACACTCTCATTTACACTAATCATTCAGCACTTAAGTATTTGTTAGTTAAAAAAGATGCTAAACCAAGGCTTATAAGATGGATTTTGTTATTGCAAGAGTTTGATTTGGAAATTAAGGATAAGAAAGGTTGTGAAAACACTATGGCAGATCATATGTCTAGGTTAGATGCTTCATTTCTGTCTAATCCGCCAATAGATGACACATTCCCAGATGAGCAATTGTTTATGCTAAATTCCTTCCCATGGTATGCTGATGTAGTTAATTATTTAGCTATGGGTTTAGTACCTCATGATTGGTCCAGTTTAGAAAAGAAAATATTCTTTTCGAGGGTTAAATACTTCTTTTGGGATGATCCTTACCTGTTTAAACAATGCCCAAATCAGATTGTATGGAGATGTATCCCAAAAACAGAAACTCGATCAGTATTGTCATTTTGTCATGATCAACTCACTGGAGGACATTTTGGAGCTAAAAAGACTGCTTTAAAAGTGCTTCATAGTGGCCTATATTGGCCAACATTGTTTAAAGATGCATATGAATATTGTAAAAAATGTGTTCAATGCCAAAAGCTAGGTAGAATTACAAAACAAAATATGATGCCATTAAATCCTATCCAAGAAGTAGAATTTTTTGATGTCTGGGGTATAGATTTCATGGGACCTTTTCCAAATTCAAATGGTTTTTTTTATATCCTCTTGGCTATAGAATTTGTAACCAAGTGGTTAGAGGCAATTCCTACTAAAACTAATGACTCTATAATAGTAATGAGATTTCTAAAGTCCAATATAATGTCTCGATTTAGTATTCCAAGAGCAATTATTAGTGAAAGGGGAACTCATTTTTGTAACAAAATCTTTGAGAAATTATTGAAAAGATATGGAGTGTTACAAAAGTTAGCTACCCCTTACCATCTACAAACTAGTGGATAAGTTGAAAGTGCTAACAAACAAATTAAAGGAATTTTAGAAAAAGTAGTAAACACCACTAGGAGGGACTGGTCAGATAAGCTAGATGATTCTCTTTGGGCATATAGAACAACTTGTAAAACAATATTAGGGACAATTCCATATAAATTAGTATATGAAAATGCTTGTCATTTACCAATGGAATTAGAACATAAAACATTATGGGCACTTAAGTAATTGAATTTAAGTATAAAAATAGCAGGTAGTAATAGACAAGTACAATTAGTGGAGTTAGAGGAATTAAGAAATATGGCCTATGAAAGTTCAAAAATAACTAAAGAAAGGATGAAAGTATGGCATGATAAAAGAATTTTACACAGAATATATGAAGGAGAAGAAATTTTATTATATAATTCAAGATTACACTCTTTCCTAAGGAAATTGAAGTCCAAATGGACTGGTCCATTTGTTATTAAACATGTTTATCCATATGGAGGATTCTCATAGTCATGCAATTCTTAAAGTTAATGGTCAAAAATTAAAACATTTTCTAAAATTTTCAGATAGGAAAGAGGTGGAGTCCATTGATTTAGAAGAAGAAGAAGAAGAAGAAGAAGAATAATAATAATAATAAACAAAAATATATACACATATTAGAAGAGAAAAGAGAAACATTTAAATTTACACAGTTTTTTAAATTAAGTTGTAAGGTGTCAAAATATAATTCGAATTGTTAGCTACTATGTTTTATTTCGAGTCACCTCAAGGGTTATCTCATTTACCCTCGAGCTGGTTCGAGGGTTATCTCAGTTACCCTCAAGCTACGTTGATTTTTTTAAAAAAACAAACAAAAGGGGTCTCTTCGAGGGTTATCTTATTTACCCTCTGTTGACCCCATGCTTAAACAGATGGATCGGGGGGTACAGCTAGCCAGCCGTCGGCATACCAGGACAAAAATCCGGCAACCGGCTCCCCAAATCCCACATTTAAACAGATGGATCAGGGGGACAGCTGGCCAGCCACTGGCATACCAGTACAAAAATCCAGTAGCCAGCTCCCCAAAGCCCACATTCAAGCCAACATAATCGCCTTTGTGCGGTAGCCGGATAGAACCAACTGATATCTGCCTGCCACGTAGTGGCTGCTGGTTAACTACCAGAAAGGTAAGGTGAATCAATTAGAAAGATACTACGACATTTAATCACATAAATCTCGCAATCAATCAATCACGCGGACCGCGTGATTAAACCGAGATATGCGCTGACTCCCATCTTTGGATCCCCCCAAAGAAGGAAGGCGAACCCTTATAAAAGAGAAAGAGGGCTTCCCCCTCCCATGAACGCACGCTTTCACCCCTTGGAGAAGACACCGGCCGGAAGTTCTGAAGGAGGAGAGCCGCTTGGAGCCCCCACACCCTCTCGCCACACCGGAGCGAGGACTTCTGATCACCACTGACGACTCCCTGCAGGTAAGCCCTTCCTTCCTCGTCGTTTTACGTGTGATTTAACGACGTTTTTCTCGAGCCCCGACCATGCTAGGCCTTTCCCATGCAAGGGAAAGGTCGAAGGATGTGCTTGAGTATCACTCCTTCGAAGACACGTCCAAAGGTACCGGTAGCCTCCCTCCCGGCCAGGTGAATCCACCCAGCACGGTTGAGTTTGGTTCGGTCGCGACCCTTCTGTCGGGTCCTTTTACATGGAAACTCTGAGTTTCCCAATGGGTGTTATGCGTTTTATCCGATTTCTGCATATTTTTCCTGGGAGGTGTAAGTCTACCCTCCCGATACCCCAGAAAGGTTTCTGGGATGACGCCACTGACATGCATTCTTGCCAGCAGCGGCCGTTCGAGTGTACGAACAAGTACGACCCAGCGGTGCCCTTTTTCCCAGGACGTGTAAGTCTACCCTCCCGATGCCCCGGAAAGGTTTTCGGGATGACGCCACTGGCATGCATCCTTGCCGGCGGTGGCCGTTTAGGTGTACGAACAAGTACAACCCGATGGTTCCCATTTTCCTAGGAGGTGTAAGTCTACCCTCCCGCTGCCCTAGAAAGGTTTTCGGGATGACACCACCGGCATGCATCCTTGTCGGCGGCGGTCGTTCGGGTGTACAAAAAAGTATGACCCAGCGATTCCCGTTTTCCCGGGAGGTGTTAGTCTACCCTCCCGATGCCCCAAAGAGATTTCCGAGATGACGCCACCGACATGCATCCTTGCCGGCGGCGGTCGTTCAGGTGTACGAACAAGTACGACCCGGCGGTTCCCATTTTCTCGGGAGGTGTAAGTCTACCGTCCCGATGGCTCAGAAAGGTTTCCGAGATGACACCACCGGCATGCATCCTTACCGACGGCGGCCATTCGGGTGTACGAACAAGTACAACCCGATGGTTCCCGTTTTCCCGGGAGGTGTAAGTCTACCCTCCCGATGCCTCGGAAAGGTTTCCGGGATGACGCCACCAACATATATCCTTGGTTCGTACATCGGAAGGGATAAGACTATTCCTCCCGATGGCCTGGAAAGTCTTCCAGGATGAGGCCAAGCATGGCCATACTGACTGTCGTCGTTTTACTTTTTTAGAGCCGAAGAGAGGTCGGGATTTCCTAGGCTTTCTAGGGGTGCCTAACACCTTCCCCAATAGTACCTTGAGCCCTGTATCTAGTTCTCTCATGTTTCGTATAGCGTTACACAATTTTACGTCATTCTCGTGGCTTTATCATTTCGATGGTGGAAAGACACTTCCCCATCCGGTTTTCCTTGTTTTCTACCCAAAAATAAGGTGGCAACTCCGTTCAACGAGCCATCCACCCCACATGGTGTTGCGCTCCCAAAATCAACTTTCAATTCTCTGTACCTTGGGCTTCCGAGTGATAACAGGATGAAAGAGAGGGTACAGATTTTTGGCGACTCTACTAGGAAGAGTCACTACGTTTTTATCAATTAAGTGACTCAAACTCTAGCTTGTACGGCTCTTTTACAGTCGGCCTTTTATTTTTCATGGTTTCCAGGTGACTCACACTGGAACCCGCTCTTTTAACCCCAGGGCTTGGCATCCCACGCACAAGTGCACCGACAACTGCGTCCTCAGTAGCCACCGACTTGGCAATCCGACCAAGTCGGCCCCAACTTGGCAATCATACCAAGCGTCTCAATCAGCACAAGGAACATCTGAGAACCATCCAATCACTGATACTCTCATTTGGCAACTGTCAACGCCCAACAAGGATGCCGCACCACGGACTTGGGAAAGCTAGCCTGTTCGGTTCAGGTAACACCCTCTATGAGCAGAGCACTGGCCAACATCACGGGGTAGAACTAGGGGCATTCTGCCCCTCCCCACCACACACACCTAGATAGGAGAATACGACCAACTTGTCACTTCCTCTTCTGGGGGTCTACACGGTTTCCGTGTACTGTCCAACTGGCCGCCGGCACTTCCACCTAGAAATCCGCCCACATCTCCAGAAGACCAACACCCCGGGGCAAATCTAGGGGCATTCTACCCCTCGTCCCCCTTCATGCGCCCAACAGTCAGAGCCGATGGTGAAACTCAATGGGCTGGCTCCCCACAAGCTGACCAAGAGGCCAACTTCCCATGGTCGTGAAAGACAAACTCGATCAGGGACCATAGCAACCGCTGGCTTCTCAAACCAGCTCCCTAGGACCAAGAAAGACAAACTCAACCAGGGATCATCGCGGCCACCGCCTTCAAACAAGTTGGCCACCAGCTTCTCAGACCAACTCCCCACAAGCCGACCAAGAGGCCAGTTCCCTATGGCCATGAGGGACAAGCACGAACGGGGCTCATCACGACCGCCGCCTTCACACAAGCCAGTGACCTACGTCTCTGTCCAACTCTCCACCGACTGACCGAGAGGTCAGCTCCAGACAGGTACGCTCCTTTCCTCGGTGAATCCCCTCTTATGACTCACATGTCGCACGGTGCACGCACGGTGCACACACGATAAGTAGGTCCAACCCTTCATTCGTCCTACCTCATCCATATTGGAAAGGAAGAGGGTCGATAGAGCTAGCCAAATCTTCACCCCAAATGTTCGTGTGTGTTCCGGGTCACAATCCATCGGAACGTGCCCACGCCCCCCTCAATCTCAGAACCACGAAACAACCAGCTCACCATTCGCCAGAAGAAACACCAGGAAGCCGGAAAGCAACTCGGCCCTCATCCACACCCTGTTGCCCAATACTTACACTCTCCACTGTCCAACTGGCCTACCACCGGCTGCCACCTTTGACATACTCGGCAACCGCATCCACAGCCAGCAGTGAGAATAGTTTGAAGCAGCAGGCAGCACATCTGACTCAAGAAGTGCTATCCAGACCTTTGGGACAAACTACCAACCCTAGGAGTGACACCAACTACTTCCAGGTTTCTACATGAAAAACCCGAGCAGCCAACTTGTTTAACTCTGATGGTGTCAAGGTAAAATAGAGTGAGTAATCCAGATTTGTCCTTATCTCCATGGTCTTTGCCAATAACAAGTGGTTATGAAGTACCGGCGAGAGATCACTTCTCCCCCCACGAATGAGTATCCAACCTTTCATTTTTACCTAGCTTGAGTGCCACCCGACAATGAGGGAGATCACAAACTCCGACTCCCTCTAGGTAAGGTATATTCCCCTTGGACCAAACCACGACAATATCAGGTTATTCTGCTTGCCAACAGCACGTGGGGAGGGCTAGTAGTACTCTTTTATTCAGTTTTATTTATTTTCGATCTTCTATTTTGCAAAAGAGAAAGAATAGCAAAAAGCAGAAAGAAAAAAATGAAGAAGAAGAAAAGTCAGTGGCTAGAATCCTTCTTCAAGTAGAAAGAAAAAAAAAAGAGAAAAAGGAAAAGAAAAAAAAAAGAGAAAAAGAAAAAAAAAAAGTTACTTGTTGCTGAGTCCTGAAAGTATATGGACTCCTATGTAAGGGAAGGGTAAATTTTAGGATTCCACTGGCTATTGGCAGTCCTAAACCTGACTTGTCGCGATTGACTAAGTATTCCCTTCTTTCAGGGATTGGCAACCCATCAAAGTCCGCCAACACAATCGGGTGCCGGAACCCATTTGCCGACACCCACTTCTCCCTTTTTCTCTTATCCTAGGGCTTGACATCCCGGCTAAGTCATCAACACAGGGCTTGGCATCCCTTACAAAAGACCTGCAAGTAGCTGCATCCTCAGCAGCATTGGGCTTGACATCTCGCTGAAAGTCACCTCCACCCCCGAGTTTCGATGCCCACATTTCCGGAACCCGCATAGTTCTATCTGTTATCTCTACAACCCCAGAGCGAACTCGTGAGGAAGAATCAGCATAACTATGGGCAGAAGGATAGCTCTCGGATCTCTCATCTCGACCTGTCTTTGTTGCCTGAGGGACACTTCCACTGGACAAGGGAACCACGTTTCCAAGCACATCTGCGTGAATGTCTAGTAGTTATCTTTTGATGTGAGGTGAGACACCTTTCATTCCCCTGCAAGTCCAGATAGCACGATTGGGTTGGAACAGATACCTTGCATGGACTCCAATGTAGGCAGCCACCTAAAAACCCCTCTATAGAATCAACAAGACAAAACACAAGAAAGAGAGTCACCGGAGAGTGTCCCAACTTCACACAACTCACTACAGATATTCACGAATAAGAGGAGGGAACAACACACCCTCCTCACCTTTGGAAACTAATGTACAAACGAGTGTGCAGGCGAACAAGCTAGTTGGATAGTTCAGCCAACCGCCACTTAGGAGACACGGCCACCCGGACCAAAACCCGCACGAGACGAGATGTCACATGGAAAAAGAGTGGGCTACCAGGTAAATCAGCCGGCCACCGCCTACTAGTCATGGCTACCCAAGGATGGTCAACACCTCAACGCATCCCGCACCAAAACACTGATTGTTCCGTGCAGGAACGAGGAAGGCTTGCCCACGCGTGCCACCCAGCTCAGACAACTGGACGCCCGTACCACAACCTGCACGATATGAGAGGTCACGCGGAAAAAGAGGGGGCTGTCGGGTAAATCAGTCGGCCGCCACCCACCAGTACCCAGGGATGGTCGACGCATCCCACGCCAGAACACTAACTGTTTAGTGCAAGAACAAGGGAGGCTTACCCATGCGTGCCACCCAGCTCAGACAGTTGGAAACCTGGACCACAACTCACACGAGATGAGATGTCACGCGGAAAAAGAGGGGGCTGTCGGGTAAATCAGCCGGCCGCCACCCACCAGTACCCAGGGATGGTCGACGCATCCCATGCCAAAACACTAACTGTTCAGTGCAAGAACGAGGGAGGCTTACACACGTGCGCTACCCAGCTCAGACAGTTGGACACTTGGACCACAACCTGCACGAGACGAGATGTCATGCGGAAAAAGAGGGGGCTGCCGAGTAAATTAGCTGGTCGCCGCCCACCAGTACGTAGGGATGGTCGGCACTTCGACGCATCCTACAGCAGAACGCTAACCACTCCTCGCAGGAACGAATAAGGCCCCCACGCATCGCCGAACTCGGGCAGTTCAACGCCACGACCAGGATCAACGCCAAACGAAACGTTACACGGGAGAATGAAGGGCTGCTAGGTAAACCAGCCGGTAGTCGCTCACCGAACGCAGGTACCCAGAAGTAAGATCAACCATTGGTGAGAGGGAATAGCCGGTTGCCCAGTACCATCTACCGGCAACCGCATTAATGACCCGGCTTGTGCCGACGCCCGGCATTCCTGCCAAGGTATGAACGCTCTCTTCATATCACTACCCACACCTCACTCTCGTACATGCACAAACTCTTGGTCCATACGAAAAGAATTTCGTTAAACAAAGTTGATATTATTTATGGTTCGAGGTACAAACACAAGACAGACAGGTACACAAGGCTAATCCTCATCACTAGTCCTCCAGGGCTCGAACCTCCAACGGTCGAGCCTCTGTTGCTCCCGTGCTTCCTCCCGATGCTCCATCCGCTCCAACAGGCAGACCAACCGGTCCTCGCAGCTCATTATCCGCATGAGGACTTCATCCCGGGCATTAAGGCACTCTCCATCGCCGTGCGCAAGCAGTCAGCGAGCAGCGATTCCGAGGAAGACATACCAGCAGACGAACCTAGTGAAGCAGCAGTAGAAGCAGTGGGCTGCTACCCGGTCGACCGCCCACCGGACAACAAGCTACCCCGCTTCATGGTGAGCCTCTCGTAATGGCCCAGATCAACCGACGTGATGGGCCGGGTTTGGAGCGGAACCTTCGGCCGGCTGCCGATTGAAACGCGTAGGAAGTCGGCCAGCTCAACCATCGTAATGGCCCACAGCAACTGGCTGGTAGGCAACCGGCCCGAGTAGATCACGCCACGCATCTGGCGCCGAACCGCTGCTGCCTAGTTCACCTGGCAACTTGTTATCACCGCAAAAGTCACGAGATAGGTTGCCACGCTGATTTCATCCCAATGTCCTCCCTTCGAGAGGATCGTGTTGTTGAGGACGAAGGAAACGAGGTGGGCGACCGGGTTCATGTCCGAGGCCTTGACAACCCGCTGGTTGAAGTCGGCTTCCGCGGCAACTGCCACGTTGATGTCGCTAATACTCCAAGGGAGGCTGGGTAGGGGGGAGAAGATGTCCAGGCTGATGAAGCGGAGGCCCAACACCTCAAACAAGAGCCCGTCGGAGAACTCCACCGGCCCGAACTGAAGGCCCAGGACGAGTTGCGACTCCACCTCCGACAAGTTGGAGTACATGTCAGCCACCAGACCGGGGACGATCTCCACCCAGAGGAAGTCTTGGACGAAGGGAAGCAGGCCCTACGTGGCGAACAGCTGCTCCACCTCCGATAGCCAGTCGAAGCTAGCCGGCCTGTCGTATAGAACACTCCTCACGGACAGGCAACTGTCCATAGGGAGTGTCAGCTCCTGGTTAGTGTCAGTGGGAGAAATGCCATCAGCCACTGAATCTTCGAAGCTGGTCAGCGTGCGGTACCATGGTAGTGCCAGTTGGACTGACTCCGCATCCGATGCCACATCGTCAGGGATTTCCAACAGCACCGACGAAGTTCCAGGGAGACGCTATTTCCGGTCCACCATCATCTTGCGACGCATCCGATGCCACGAACTCTAGGGAGTGGCCTCCGCTGACGCCTCGCCTTCCACCTCACCCACCAGCGGGCAAGAGCTGGAGGCACCAAAGTCTTGCTGCCACTCCGACAGCCACCACCGGGAGATAGCCTCGGCCAAAGAGGGCTCGCAGCCGCTATCCATAAGCGCCAAAAAGACGAACACATGGGCAGACTCAGCCCAATGAGGACAGACAAGCTCCTCCGCTAACAAGTTCTTCAGCGTTGGTGAAAGAACGTCAAGCCACTGTTGCACGGCCCCAGTAGCCGGTCGCCGGACATAGCTCATAACATTCTTTGTGCGAGGCATCATAAGGTGGAAGGAAAGCAAAAGGATGAAGAAAAGTTGAGGGAGAGAAACCAGCGAAGAAAACTAGAGGAGAAGATGAAAGATTTCAAATGACTTCACCTCCAATTTATAGGAAAATCGTCACCCAGATTCCGAACAGACAAGGCAACAACCAGTTCAAAAATCGATTGAACGAAAATCAAAAAAGCTGAAACAATTCTTGACAACTTTGAATGGTACGACTATCACACAGGAACCGAGAAAGCTACACGGAAATTGAGAAAGATGAATGAAAATTGAAAAGCTACAGGAAGCACGTGAAGCCTTTCACGTCACCTCCCAGTTACTGGCTCCCGCAAGGTGACTGCCACGTAACCAGCCGACCAGAAGGTAAAATCACGAAAAGTACAACGTGACTATTCACTACGTCGATAGCAGCTTTCGCAAAGCAAGCACATGAAGCCTTTCACGTCACCACCCGGTGGACGGCTCTCGCAAGGCGGCTGCCATGTAACCAGCCGGCCAGGAGGTAAAATCACGAAAAGTACGATGTGACTATTCACTACATCAACGACAGCTTTCGCAAAGCAAGCACGTGAAGCCTTTCATGTCACCACCCGGTTGTCGGCTCCCACAAGGTGGCTGCCGCGTAACCAACTAGCTGGGAGGTAAAATCACGAAAAATATGACATGACTATTCACTACATCAATGATAGCTTTTGCAAAGCAAGCACATGAAGCCTTTCACGTCACCACTCGGTTGCCGGCTCCCACAAGGTGGCTACCGCGTAACCAGTCGGCTGGGCGGTAAAATCACGAAAAGTACGATGTGACTATTCACTACATCAATGACAGCCTTCGCAAAGCAAGCACGTGAAGCCTTTCACATCACCACCCGGTTGTCGGCTCCCACAAGGTGGCTGCCGCATAACCGACCAGCTAAGAGCTAAAACAGAAGAAAGTACAACGCAACGCTGACACCAGCTCTTGGACACAGCACGCAAACACTTTCCACCTCGTCACCTGGCTTCCAGCACCACAAGGTGACTGCCATACAACCAGCCGCCTAACACCAATGGCATCTCTCAATTAAGTGACCAAGAGTGTAAGCCCGACTCTATTTTATAACCAGCGATAGATGATTCACAAAGTGTGAAATCTCGCATGGCTTACCACTCACACATGGAGGGTCATTCAACCCTAGGATGTCGGTTTCCTTCCACCGAGGTCATACAACCTCACCTAGGGAGGGGCATTCTATTGACCCCATGCTTAAACAGATGGATCAGGGGGCCAGCTAGCAAGCTGCCGACATGCCGATTTGGCAACTAGCTCCCCAAAACCCACCTTCGCACAAATGGTTGGGGGGGTCAGCCGGCCAGCCGTCGACATGCCGATTTGGCAACTAGCTCCCCAAAACCCACCTTCGCACAAATGGTTGGGGGGGTCAACCAGCCAACCGTCGACATGCCGGTACAAAAATTCGATAGTTGGCTCCCCAAAGCCCACATTGGAATAGATGGATTGAGGGTACAGTTGGCCAGCTGCCAGCATACCAATACAAAAATCTGACAGCCGGCTCCCCAAAGCCCACATTGGAATAGATGGACCAGGGGGTACAACAGGCCAGTCGCCAGCATACCGGGACAAAAATCCGACAGCTGGCTCCCCAAATCCCACATTTAAATAGATGGATTGGGGGGATAGCCGGCCAGCCACTAGCATATCGATACAAAAATCCAGTAGCTGGCTCCCCAAAGCCCACATTCGAGCCAACATAATCGCCTTTGTGCAGTAGCCAGATAGAACCAGCCGGTATCCGCCTGCCATGTAGCGGCTACGGTTAACTACCAGAATGGTAAGGTGAATCAATTAGAAAGATACTACGAGATTTAATCACTTAAATCTCGCAATCAATCAATCACGCGGACCACGTGATTAAACCGAGATATGCACCGGCTTCCATCTTTGGATCCCCCCAAAGAAGGAAGGCGACCCCTTATAAAAAGAGGGCTTCCCCCTCCCATGAACGCACGCTTTCACCCCTTGGAGAAGACGCCGGCCAGAAGTTCTAAAGGAGGAGAGCTGCTCGGAGCCCCAACACCCTCTCGCCACACCGGAGCGAGGACTTCCGATCACTACCGACGACTCCCTGCAAGTAAGCCCTTCCTTCCTCATCATTTTACGTGTGATTTAATGACGTTTTTCTCGAGCCCCGACCATGCTAGGCCTTTCCCATGCAAGGGAAGGGTCGGAGGACGTGCTCGGGTATCACACCTTCGGAGACACGTCCGAAGGTACCGACAGCCTCCCACCCGGCCGGGTGAATCCACCTGGCACGATTGAGTTCGGTTCGGTCGCGACCCTTCTGTCAGGTCCTTTTACATGGAAACTTTGAGTTTCCCAACGGGTTTTATGCATTTTATCCGATTTCCGCATATTCTTCCCAAGAGGTGTAAGTCTACCCTCCCGATACCCCAGAAATGTTTCTGGGATGATGCCACCGGCATGCATCCTTGCCAGCGGTGGCCATTCGGGTGTACGAATAAGTACGACCCGGTGGCTCCCGTTTTCCCGGGAGGTGTAAATCTACCCTCCTGATGCCCTGGAAAGGTTTCCGGGATGACGCCACCGGCATGCATCCTTGTCGCCGCCGGCCGTTCAGGTGTACAAACAAGTACGACCCGGCGGTTCCCATTTTCCCAGGAGGCGTAAGTGTACCCTCCCGATGCCCTAGAAAGGTTTCCGGGATGACGCCACTAGCATGCATCCTTGCCGGCGGTGACTATTCGGGTGTACGAACAAGTACGACCCGGCGGTTCCTGTTTTCCCGGGAGGTGTAAGTCTACCCTCTCGATGCCCCGGAAAGGTTTCCGGGATGACACCACTGGCATGCATCCTTGCCGACGGCAGCCATTCGGGTGTACGATCAGGTATGATCCGACGGTTCCCGTTTTTCTGGGAGGTGTAAGTCTACCCTCTCAATGCCTTGGAAAGGTTTCCAGGATGATGCCACCGACATGCATCCTTGCTGGCGGTGGCCGTTCAGGTGTGCGAACATGTACGACCCGACAGTTCCCATTTTTTCGAGAGGA
The DNA here is from genome assembly GCA_024699675.1 of Amphibolis antarctica. NCBI lineage: Eukaryota > Viridiplantae > Streptophyta > Magnoliopsida > Alismatales > Cymodoceaceae > Amphibolis > Amphibolis antarctica. The sequence continues at coordinate 39,774 of JAMKPZ010000058.1, forward strand.
GCAAAGATGCCCTCCCGATGCCCCGAAGAGGCTTCCAAGATGAGGCCACCGACATGTATCTGTGCCTGTCCTGGCCAAGCAGGGAACATGGATTCTTGTCCCTAGTCAAGGAGGGGGAATATGACATGGCAGCTGGTACCTTTAGCCAACTATCCGACGGCCCAGCCGGCTACCTCACCTGACCTTTAGCTTTTCAGCTAAAAGGTCTGTAATGGTGACCGCTGTGTCTTTCTCTCTCGCATTTATCATTGGACCCCATGCGAATCCTTGCATTGGTCGACCCTCACTTGCTTTCACCGGAAGGGATAAGACTATTCCTCCCGATGCCCTGGAAATTCTTCCAGGATGAGGCTAAGCATGGCCGGACTAACTGTCGTCATTTTATGTTTTTAGAGCCGAAGAGAGGCTGGGATTGCCCGGGCTGTCTAAGGGTGCCTAACACCTTCCCCAACAGTACCCTGAGCCCCATATCCAATTCTCTCATGATTCGTATAGCGTTACACAATTTTACGTCATTCTCGTGGCTTTATTGTTTCGATGGTGGAAAGACACTTCCCCATCCGATTTTCCTTATTTTCTACCCAAAAATAAGGTGGCGACTCTGTTCAACGAGCCATCCACCCCACATGGTGATGCACTCCCAAAATCAACTTTCAATTCTCTGTACCTCGGCCCATCCGCCGGCCCCGCCGGCGGAAACCCATGGGCTTCCGGGTGATAGCCAAATGAAAGAGAGGGTACACCCTCAGTGTTAGTTTGAGGGTTATTTGGTTTACCCTCAAGTTATGTCATAATGTTAAAATATAATAGAAGTAGCTACTTTGAGGGTTATCCTATTTACCCTCGGACCTATACCCTGTTTGTTCTGTGCAATGAATTTCATTAATATTAAAGGAATTGCAATTACAGTTAAGATCTAAATGTTATGAATTATTTCTCCTGTAATATGGCATGTTTCACGAAAGGTATTTCTTAAGTATTCGCAAGAAAATTCGATAAGTAACTATAGGAATTACGTAATAGAGTAGAATTAAATATTAATTCAACTGCAGCTCCACCATGAAGAACGTGGATGGACAAGCTAAAGTAGTGGATTGCATGGGATGATCTCACATGTCTAGACATGCACCACGCCCTTGTTAACTGCCAGCTCATGAACTGCCAATCCTCTCATCTATAAAATAGTCCCGTAGCCTTGAAACTAAGCCCCCCCCCCTCTTCTTCCTTCATCCACCATTTACAGAGCATTTCCCATCTTCTCCATCTTCCAACTTCCACCCACTCATCTCTTCCGAGAGGAGATTGACGACCTCCTCTTCTCCAACCATTCGCATAGTGTATTTGCTGTTCTTTTCTCAATCAAAGCGTATCCTTGAAGGAGAGACTCTCGGCACCAGCTACTTCCTCCTCTGTTCCTTGGTGTAATTGTGGATTGACATCTCAAAATCTCACTGCAAGGTCAAAAGGAAGGCCTTCCAAACTAACGACCTAGTGGACTGAAAGTAAAGACAAAGAGAAGTTCCCAGCCTAAGCAAGTTTCGAATGGACGAACTATAGTGAAGCATTAGGTGTTCTTTTCATTTTTATTTTCTTTATTTTACTTTACATTTTTACAACTATACTCAAATCTACAATCATACACTTTATCAACTTAGTTACGATAATTAGAATATGTTTTTATATTTGCTATAATGTTGAGTGTTGCATTCTTACATTTACAAGTTGTTTGTATTATACTGTGTTTCTTGCATTGTATCTTGTGTTGTGTTTTGAAATATATAAAAAGACCAAAAATATAATCATTCAACTCTTAGAAGTTTCAGCCAATTTGAATCGTGCTATTTTTACATCTAAAACTCACAATTATCACACTACCCATGTGTAAGTTCGAGGGTAGAGAAGTTTACCCACGAGCTACCTTGAGGGTTAAGTGCTTCTTTTGTGCCAAACATTAAAATTTTATGCAAACTGAAGAGTATAATGTTAAAGCTTAAGAAGAATTAAATATTTGGAAGTAAAATCATCTGGAAAGTATAACACATTCGGTATTTAAAGACCATCCTAGCAGTTAATTGGAACAAGTCAACTGTGACATTGCTTATAAGATATTTAATCAATTGTTTCACTTAATTGAAGTCACCAATTCAGCTAAACACCAAGAAAAAACTAATCCCTATGGACAAACCCGTACTTGCACACTAATTACATCTGAACCTGTGCACTTGCGGTGAATTAAAATATTTCACACACACAATTTATATAAGAAAAGAATTACAAGGTGCAGTGTTGAGGCGAAACAGGTGCCAAGTTATCTTCCATGGAAAATTGCTTCAGGTCTTTGGCAATTAACACTCTGGATTTTAATTTCTTGACTACCCAAACTAATATATTTGAGGAACTTGACACCAACTGGTAAATAAGATCACCATAGAATAGTTTATTCTTTATGCTTGTGATCTTGGAGATGAAGACCTTATACCAGTTCACTTGAATCTTGTTTAAAACTGCATAGGTTGCAATTTTCACAAAGGTGGACAATTCTACATCATGTCCAAATATTTGGTAAATTGTTCTAATTAATATTAATGCAACCACATGAGCCTTTCCATTCATGTACTTCAGCCTATTAAACAAATTTATTTGAGGGTTAATGGCCATGCAATTTTTCATCTCCTATGCTGACCATTCTGCCATTGTAGAGGGGATTCTAAAATCTCTACACCCTCATTTCTTAATCCTAAGCTCTCATACACAAATTCAGGTGTTAAGTAAATTTGTACTTCAGTCACATTAGTTACAAATATCCCATCTTCCTCATGTAGATTTGAATAAAAGGCCGGTACTAAATTTTTTGATTTAAAATTATTACCTGACCTTGGGATAACTTGCAGCAGTCCCTGAAATTTCAGAAAATCCTTGATTTCATCCATGAAATCAAAGTTTATTGGCCTACTCAAAAGAATATCAAAATCCCTAATATTCTAAAATCTATCTGAGCCTCAGCATTCTAGAAAATTACTAGATTTGTGCCTATAGCTGGGCTGGCTCTGCATATGTTGAGGAGGATGGAGCTAAAGCTTCTGTAGTGGCTATAGTGGGTGGAGAGTACACCACTAATGCTCTATCTTCCACTCCACCAGATTCTATTGGATGCTCGGCAGAAATTTCTGTTTGCCCTACACTAAAGTCAATTGGACTTGAGGCTAGAGGACTCACCGTAGTCACTCTCTCTTGCTCTTCTTCTTTAGAGGAGCTAATATCCTCTATAGGGGCATGATATAATATTCAAAAACATATAAAAAAGAAGAAGAGAAAGTTAAAAACTAAAAAAGTATAGAAAACTTATAAACTTAAAAAAAAAATAGAACTGAAAGGAATGAACCTGATCCTCTTTTGAAGCAAATTGAATTGCTTCATGAATGGTCTGATTTATCCCTTCACTATCTTGGAGGTCTGAAAATGGAACAACTGTTCCAACAGTAGGTCCTTCCTCCTGAAATTAATAATTAAACAAAAATGAAACTTGAAAGTTTTAATTACTAAAAGGGGAAATTTAAATGCAAACAAAAACCCTAAGTGTACCTAAATCTCCATCTAAACCTCAACTTCTTCAACATGAGAAGTTTCCTTATCTATGGAAGGAGGAAGTGTCTTCCTGTGTTGATGAATATACTCACCTAAGGTGAGTTCATCATCACTGCTTTCTATTTGTTCATCCACCTATTCAACTGTTGGAAGATGCTCCTCTTGTTGTTGCTCCTATAGTTGTTGGTGTTGTTGTGGTTCTTTCTCTCCCATTGTTTCTTCTTCTTCTTCTTCACTACTTTTTTGAGATTGATCTTCCTCAATTATTTTCTCACCCCCCTTTCTTTCTGAAGGCCGGCCATCATTTCACTGAATTGTCTAAAATCAGACTCCCATGGTTCTTCTTTAATTTTTACCTCTATTGCTTTTTGAAGGGCTTCAACTTCAACCATTTCAGTATCAAATGTAGCTTTTTCAGCCATGTGTTGTCTCCACTCATACATAGCACATTGGGAGGCAATTTCAGCAACCTCAAAACTCTCTCCCAAAGAGAGATATGTCTACATGAAAAACTCATACTACTCCCTTTCATCTCTGTCTTCAGGGAGGCATGCAAATACTTCATTTTGAACCACTGTGGTATGATTTAAATCTCTAATGATTGAATGCATAGTCTTCATGAACCATAGTTCAACCTTAACCAAAATAATTTCCTGATCTAAGGACTTCTTGGGCCTATGTGCACACTCATCTTGCCATGTTTGGTGAGTATAGTTATTAATGGCTTCTTATACTTCAATAGGGAGGTGGGTGAATTCTCTTTCCACCTTTGTGTGAAAATGTTGGTTGGTTGGTTGGAGGGTGTGACCTAAATCTTTGGTTGGTTGGAGGGTGCGACCTAAATCCTTGGAGGATTCAACCTTAAATCCTTGGTTGGTTGGAGGATTCGACCTAAATCCTTGGTTGCTTGGGGAGTGCAACCACAAACTCCTATGTTGGTTGGTTGGAGGGTGCGACCACAAACTCCTATGATGGTTGGTTGGAGGGTGCGACCACAAACCCTTGTTGTAGTTGATTGGATGTTTGACCGTAAACACTCAATTTGTAATCATTTTGATAGTGATTAGATTAGGCTCAAACTTCTTAAGCTTGGGGGTGGACGTAGCTAGTTGGTGAATCACTAAAACACTCTGTGTGCTTTTATTTCCGCATTTTCATTATCATTTCTGCATTGAATCAACTATTCACAAAGTGTTTTGTTTCAAAATTCGTATTTGATTTTATATCGTATTAATTGTTTTTCTTCTTTATCATTTTCATCAGTCACATTTTGTTTACTTAGTATTTTTGGATAAATTTGTTTGAAAATTCTTTAAAATTTGAAAAACTATTATTCACCCCTCTCTAGTGGTCATGATCAATCCTAACAATATGTTGGAATTCCTTCATTCCATAATAGTTTCAAGTCATCAATTAAACATTGCAAGTATATGTTAATGGAATTACCAGGAGACCTTGGACCAAGAATTACCAAAGATAATAGTATGTTGGGCTTTTTCATCCACAACCAAGGTGGAAGATTGTATGGAATCATTACAATTGGCCATATGCTATAGGTAGTACTCATCATCCCAAATTGATTGAAGCCATCACTTGCTAATTCAAGTCTCTCGTTTTGAGGATTAGCACTAAATGATTTGTGCATGATGTTAAATGTTTGCCAAGATACTGAATCAGCCAGATGTCACAAGACATTATCAACTATACGCTCTTCACTATGCCATCTCATTGATGCCATAGTCTTTTGGGACATGAATAGACTTTGTAATCTTGGTATTATCAAAAAATATTGCAACACCTTGGTAGGAATTTTTTTAACTATTTGGGACATCGCCTCATGATGTTCATCAATTGTGGTGTTATTTTTTCACCTAGATTTACCACATGTGGGACAGTTGTCCAAGTTCATGCTACTCTTCCAAAATAACACATGATCGTCAAGACACGCATCTATCTTCTCATAGTGAAGTCCTAATTTCTTGACCATTTTCTTCAAGTCATACATGTTACTAAGGAAATCTGCCTCTGGAAAAACATCTTTGAGTAACTCAAGTAACATATTAAATGTTGAGGCACTCCACTGTCCCAAACATTTGATATGAAACAACTTTACAATAAAACTCAATCTTGTATAATTGTGTCATCCATCATATAATGGCCTGTTGACATCCTCTACATCATTGTAGAAATCTTTCACATATTCACATCCCTAATTATGATGTTCTGCCCTAACATCCATCTCTTTAATCATATCATGCATATCTTCAAGCATTTCTTCAAGATCATTGCCACCATTATCTCGTTCATAAGCTTCCCCTTTGTCACATCAATCATCATGTGATCGACAGTGATGAATCTATTTACTATGATATGTCCATATGGTGTAATTGGTAAGTATGTCATTCCATAGCAAATACTCTTGAACTGTCTTTCGTTATTTCCACTATCCATTCACACATCTTACATAGGGACACTTTATACGCCCTTCGACCCAAGCATGACTTGTAGCCCACTTCACAAACTTGCACACTCCTCTAATATATTGCAATGTATTCCTATGTATATCATTTACATAGAGTTAAACAAAGACCATTTAAATGTTTCAAAAAACATATATGACAATGGACTCTTAAAACAGTTTTTGTACCTTGGCTTTTGAATCCAACTTTTGTCTACAAGTTAAAATGCGTAGTCTAGATAAAATCTATCAAGGATGACTTCCCCTATGTATGATCCATCACTAAACCATCAAGGATGACATCTTAATGAAGTTAAAATGCGTAGTCTAGATAAAATCTATCAATTCTTTGTTGTCAAGAGAGATAGAGGTAAATTACTACATGCATCTAAATCATACTGCTTTCCTAACATGATTATTAAAAAAGTTAGTTGTCTTGTCCATGAGAATTATCTGTTAGTTGGCTAATATAAAAGCAACATAGATTATATATAACATAGAATAAAAATGGTAGGTTTTTCAATTATTCTTGTTTTGTCATTTTTGTGGAGTAGGTGAAATTAAATTTAAATGAAATAGGTTTTTTGAAAATGACTTTGTTTTGCATGGACCCAACATATAATTCATTTAATGTAGATTTTATCTACTTGGTTTCTTTTTATCATAAAATATTGTGATTTTGATGAAATTATATTTACAACAATCTGAGCCATAACCCACTATGTGGTATTTTGGTGAAATTATATTTAAATGCCATAAATTAATTGTAAAGAACCTTATTTTCTTTTGTAAAACAACTTACAAATCACAACTTCACATCATCATAATTTCGTAATCCTAGAATCCATAATCTAAAACAAACCCCTAGTATTTGGTGCACTAAACTCTCATGCCAACACATGCCAATTGTATTGTTTAAAAAAACCCCACCTTCTAATCATTAGCAACCAGTCAAATTTTACTTTCTAACAAATTTTCTAAAATAGTTCATTTTTTCAAGAATGGCTAACTAAAAGATGTGTATAAAAAACCTTGATCTATACTCCAAAAATCAAGGGAAAGAATTTGAATGCCTAAAAACTTGCTCCAATCTTTAAGAAAATAACTAAATTGCTGCACAAATAAAGACTAGTGGTAAGTGACAAACTAAATCCCTTAAATTTTCAATCTATACACCATCATGTTCATTCTTAATCATTGTTTTCAATTAAACTAGCTAACTTCAATCCCATTTGTTGACCTATAGAATGAATCTGAAGGCTAGCAAGTGCATTTTTCTTTATGTGAAAAATTGAAATACTGGAGTATACATTATAGAAAAATATACATCAATCCTACATTATTAATTTCTCATTTTAGTTCATTTCTAGTGGTGTTTTATAAATCTAGTAGGGAACTATGAAAAACATGATTTGCAGAAACTACATAAAGATTCTATTGAAAGCACCTTTGCCCAAGAAAGGGGCAAATCTGAGGTACTTGACGATGGCAAATAGGAGAGGCGACAGAACATGGCGATGACAGTGGCGATAGGAGAGGTGACGACAGCAATAAGGGAAGAGGCAACAATAACAATGACAAGAGAGATGATGATGACGTTAGGAGAAGATGCGAGCAGATGTGAGAGGGTTGCGGATATGAAGAGGCGATGGATGGAGGCAAACGCGATAGAGGCAGTGACAAGAGGGGATGATAGCAACGATGGGAAAGGCGACAACAATGAGGCATGTTAGATGGATTTTCAATCCAAAGTTTTAAAACTGCAAGTGCATAGTGTACATTGAAGCACATCAGCAAGTACAGGTAGGTCATTCTTCCACAGGGACTGGTTAATCAATTAATAATATAAATTCCTCTCTAAATGAAGCTCAATATAGTGCAAATCAGTGAAGTTTCCAAAATAAATGAGAGGACAGCACAATTCAACGATAGCAAGAAAATACAAACTTAAAACCTAAATATGCAAAAAGAAAACTACAACTACTCTAGGTGTCCTACCCTAGCTACAAAGATGTTAATTATATACAACAAAATCAGGTTCGAAAATATTTGAAGAAGGGTTTCAATTGCTAATCAAGTCCTCTTAAAATAAATAAAAACTAACTAATCTACTCCCACTCTAATAAACTCAATAGATAATTGATAGAAACTAGTCTAAAATTACAATAAAATATTTTCTCAAACTAATCTTGCTACCACCCAAAAGTGTTGAGCATCCTCTGATTTCAGTGGAATGCCAAACTAGAGGTCCCAACTATACTAATGGTTGACAAATGAGAGAAGGTGAGAAAGTGAGCTTTAGTTTCGTGAATCAAACCAAAATAGAGTTCAATTCTAATAGATGACCTACTCCCAGCCTTCACCCCATGAGTTTCAATGACTTCCAAGCAGCTATCACCTTAGCTAGACACCTCCTTCACCATTGTGGGTAGTTCGACTGCAAATGACTACTAGGAGAGTCTCCTCCAATCCCTCCTTCTATTCCCTGGAAAGCTCGTCTGTTCTCCGAGTTCTCAACCACTAGCCTCAAGTGTCAACTTCTTGTTCTCCTTCTTTCTTCTGCTGGTCGACCCCCCTCTGCCCTATTCTATTCATCCTCCTTTGCTAGATGATTCCATGCTAACAAGGGGGACGATCTACACACAATCTTTGCCAGCCAGTTCAAAGCACGTGTGCAAAGCGCATGTGTGTAGTCACTCTCTTCCTTTCAGTTTTAAATCCAAATCTTCTCTTCAGCCTTTTCTTTTCTCATTTGTCTTATTCCATCAGTTATTGTCTTTTCTTGTATTTAAATCTTGCATTAAATACACTTGAAAAGACATGTTACATATATTCCATAGGTATCAAGTGCAAATCAGTAAAAAGAGTTCATTGTTGGATCTGCACTAGGGAAGAACGGCGAGGGCATCTGGTTCACAACAAACTAGCGCAAAGGTAGTAATGTGCTCTGAACGAGACAAGAAGGCTGAAATGTTTAGCTAAATGGGGCATAGAGGATGAAAGGTTTAACTAAACATTATGTAGAGGCCGAATGGTTTACAACAAACCAAACATAGAGGGCGTAATGATTAGCTCTAAAATCACAAAGTATTCAATAAAATCTCAAATTTAACCATAAAAATCTATTAAAAGTGGGGATTAAAAATCAACTAATCACATCCCCCACACACACATAAACACTACTACTCCCTTAGCAGAATTGAAAAATCAGTGAAAGATAGTAGGGGAGTAGGCACTATCCAATCCCCAAAGCAAGTTCCTGATTTCCACTCCAGTTAAGAATGAGTCACAACTTAGAGTGCTATTCTGAACTTTTGCAATCACTTTTTTTTTTTTGATAATATGTGTTTAAAATATTTTAATTTCATCGCAAGTGCACGGGTTCAAATGTAATTAGTGTGCAAGTACGAGTTTTCCTATAGGGATTAGTTTTGCTTGGTGTTTAGCTAAATTAGTGTATTAAATTAATGGAACAAGTAATTATATTTATTTTAAGCAATGTCACGGTTGCTCTGTTCCAATTAATCGCTAGGATGCTCTTTAAATACCTATTGCATTATACCTTCCAAAGAATTTTTCATTAACTTTAATTTCTTTACCACTTAGAATATTTTCATTTTAAAAGTAGTCTTTTAATAAATGATTTGAATTTTACACTAAAAGACTCTATCTAGTAAGTTTTACTTCCAAATAATTAATTCTTCTTAAGTTTTAACATTATACACTTTAGTTTGCATATGATTTGTCATTTTGCGTAGAGAGGGCACTTAACCCTCGAGGAAACTCGTGGGTAGACGTCATTACCCTCAAACTTACCCTCGGGTTGCGCAATAAATGTGAGTTTCAGATGTTTAAACAATACGATTCAAATTAGCTGAAACTTCTAAGAGTTAAATACTTATATTTTTTATCCTTTTAAATATTTTAAAATACAACAAACATCACAATGCATGAAACACAATATAGTATGAATAACTTGTAAAATTAAAATGCAACATTCAACATTACAGTAAACCTAAAAACATTATCAGTTAACAAGGATGTGGTGCATGTCTAAACATATGAGATCATTTCATGCAAGCCTACTTCTTTAGCCTGTCCGTCCACACTCTCCATGGTTGAGCTTCAGTTAAATTAATGTTTAATTCTGCTTTTATACAAACTTTCCTATAATTGCTTATCGAATTTCCCTGCAAATACTTAACAAATACTTTTCGTGAAACACATCATATTATAGGAGAAATAATTCATAACATATAGTTTTTAACTATAATTGCAATTGTTATTACATCAATAAAATTCATCACATAGAACAAGTAAGGTACAAGCTCGAGGGTAATCTAGTTTACCCTCACGTAAGTTAGTGGGTAAATAGCTTAACCTTTGGAATAGTCTGTGGGTAAACAACTTAACCTTCAGACTCTGCACTTAAACATAAATCGTGATTTTTTTCTGTGAACTAATCACTTTATCAGTAACCTAAAGAGTCAATTATCAATCATTCATTTCTTTATTAATTAGTAATCAACACGAACATAATTAATGACTCAAAACTTAATTCATACATCATTAAAGTGAATAAACGTGCATAATACCAGATCCTACAAAAATTACAAGAGTAGTAGTTTCATGTTAAAAAAAGTAAATGTTGTTTTGCAGTGTTTGCAGTGAGTTAGGTAGCTTATTTGGGGCGTATTATAGAAGCAGGGGAGGTTAAACCTGATCCATAGAAAATCATGAGTATTTAGAAGTGGCCAAACCGGGTGATGTTAAAGCCCTTAGGGGATTTTTAGGGTTAGCCAGTTATTACCAATGTTTTATTCCACATTTCAGCCAACTGGTAGCTCCTCTTACAAGGCTCCTTCGAAAAAATGTTTTTAAATGGTCAGCTGAATCCACACATGCCTTTGAACAATTGAAGTATGCTATGACTCAGTATCCAATGTTGGCCTTGCCTGACTTCTCTAAGGAATTTACTATTGAATGTGATGCTTGAAAGGGAGGAATGGGGGTAGTTTTATCTCAGCAAGGGCAGCCACTAGCTTACTTGAGTCAACCATTCAAGCCGCAACAACAATTGTTGTCCACTTATGAAAAGGAAATACTTGCCTTGCTATTAGTGGTTAAAAAATGAAGGCAGTACCTTTTGGGGAGGAGATTTACCATTAAATCAAACCATAAAAGTTTTCATTACCTATTGAAATAGCGGGTACCACCAATCCATGAAAAATCGTTGGTGAAATTATTGGGGCTAGACTTTAAGGTGGAGTACAAGCAAGGCAAAACAAACTAGGCTACTGACACACTCTCCAAAAGACAAATTACAGCTACAAGCTATTTTCAGTGATCCAACCATAGTTAGAAGAAGTAAGGAATTCCTACAAGTCGGATCTAGAAATGCAAGAGTGGATGAAAAAACGAGAGGAAGGTTCCTTGCCAACACAGAAATATTCCATTCAAGATCAAGTCCTTTATTATAAGGGATGACTGATTATAGGCAGAAATTCTCCCATGAAGAGTAAACTGTTACCGGAATGTCATCAAAGGTTGCCACATGGGTTTCATCCGAACCTATCACAGAATTAAAAAGGTTGCCTTCTGGAGTGGCCTCAAGAAGGATGTGAAACGATTCATAAGAGAGTGCCTCATCTGCCAATGTATGAAATTAGAGAACTTGCACCTAGTCGGACTGTTACAGCCCTTATCGATGCCTACGCAAATTTGGGAAGATGTGTCAAAGGACTTCATTGATGGATTGCCTCGTGTACAAGGGTATTCATCAATACTAGTAGTGGTGGACAGGCTATCCAAATACGGACATTTCTCAAAGATTAAACATCCTTATACAGTGGAAACTGTAGCGGTGAAATTTGTAGACATGGTGGTTCGTTTACACGGGTTTCCCAAGTCTGTTGTGTCAGGCTGAGACCCTATGTTTCTTAGTAAGTTTTGGTAGGAACTATTCAGGCTATCTAGGACTTGCTGCATAGTACGGCGTACCACCCATAGACACATGGGCAGTCCAAGATTGTTAATAAATTTGTGGAGATGTATTTACGCAGTTATTGTTGTGACCAGCCTAAAGAATGGGGGACTTGGTTGCCTTGGGCCGGGTACAGTTACAACACCACATTCCACACCTCCTTGGGAACCACGCCTTTTGAACCTGTCTATGGATGGGCTCCTCCCTCAATCTTACCATATGTCCCAGGGACGGCTGCTGTTCCTGCTGTAGGAGATCAACTGCAACAATGGGATGCACTTCTCAGGTTTTAAAGAGCTAATCTTCTGTAGGCCCAAGATCGAATGAAAAGGTTCACCGATCGTCGTCTCACGGAAAGGACCTTCCAAGTCAGGGACCTGGTCTTCCTCAAGCTACAACCATATTGACAATCCGCCATGCATAAATCTCCCTCCAGTAAGTTAGCAGCCAGATATTATGGACTGTTTCCGGTGGTCGCCAAGATTGGATCCGTGGCATACAAGCTTCAGTTACCTCCATCTTCTCGAATCCACCCCATTTTTCATGTCTCCTTGTTGAAGAGCAGTGCAGGTGCGACGAGAGTTGTGGCTACCCTTCCATCCCAATGGCCAACCCCATTGAGTGTTTCACTCCGTGGGAGGACCACCCCCACACTTATCGTCCTGCTGAGTTGTGATCCACCCCTAGTGGACATGTAGATCCACCACCATAGGTCGATCTCATCATTCTCAATGACCATCGCCTGTCGCTTGTCAATCCGAGAGGCTGCACGAGCTGAGGGATCTTTTGGAGGACCATAACACTATTTGCTGTTATCATCAAATTTGTGTTTTGTAGGCAAGAAATGCTACCATATTGTGTACCATTTGAGTTTTCTTCTATATGTACTTACTATTTTCCTGTGATTTTTGTGTTGATCTACAGATTTTGATATTTGGGTGGATGTGAAAGAGCGTAATTTGCATAACTGATTCAATCTCTCAACCCTTTTTGGGTGAATCATGAATGGTGCTTGCATTGATGGGGGGATACCATCTGCAAATCAATAGTAGTTTATGCTTATTTTTAGGTTCCAGATTTTGTGATTACCAGATGTCTAAAAGTTATATTTCATATGTTTATTTTTGGTTTAGTTAAGGAATGAGTCAAAAAATGTCCACCTGATTTTTGTTCAAGCTAGACTTTTAATGAACATTATTGGAAAATGCCATTTTTCATGTGTTTGGAAAAATGTCAACAGACTTTCTCCTTGCTGTTAATTTGTTTATGTGAAATTAAATGAAAATGGTACACCTCTTAGAATGAACAAAATTTAAAATTCAAATATTTATGTATATATTAAAATTTAAAAAAATTAAATTAAAAAATATTATTACATATAATTTAAATTACTTAATTTAATATAAAATAACTATCAAATATATAATTTTAAGGAAAATGTTATTAAAATGATACTTATTAATTATGATATTTATTTTAAAATAATAAATAATTCCAAACAATTTACTAAATTTTAAAATTATTTATTTTATAAATAACAAATACATATTTCAATATATATTTCTTTAAATTCCTCTTTACCTACATCAATATCATTCTCTTTATGCATTTTATCTAGAAAACTTAAATAAACAACAAATTCTAGATAATTCAACATATCTTAAGTACAAATTCAATTCACACTTTACCTAATGTAAATAATACCAACAAACTACTAAAGTTGAAATTCAATTGAATTTCATAAATTCCATCGACCCAAACGCCTAGTAAAATTTCACATTACTACTTCACATGTATAAAGTAAAAAAATATTTCCCATCACTTCACTCGTGTTAATTTTAATTTTTTATTTTTCTGATTTTTCAAGCGTACAAGTACACCCAGCATGTTACACGAGAGCAGTAACGACGATTAAACGATTGATCCACAATGATGATAGGAGCAGGAAAAATAAGACCAACATGAACTTTAAAATTGACCAAATGAAGCTACGTATATCATACTAGATCCTCTAGTTAAAAAGTTGAACCCTTCTTAAGACAAAAATACCATATATATATATCACCTCTGAATAAAACCCTACCAAGAATCACGCACTGAATAACCTCGAAACAAGACAATTTACTCGTTCTATACAGGAGGTAAAGGCCCATTACCTGCAAGATGCGAAAAAAGATCCCGACAGTGTTGAACAACATGACAGCACCCAACTCCCCCACCCGTCGCTTTTTTCAAGTTCATTACAACAAATGATCCAAAAGCTGTGCCCAACTTGCGGTAAGAAGCAAAAGGCCAAATTAAAAACACCCTATGATAAATACGCTTACCATATGTGGCACAGCCTATTTTTATTGCCTGACCACCAGTAGACCAACGACCAACTGGACTGATAAGACATAACACAGACCTCCATTGCTACTTGCAATGCAATGACCGCCAAGCCTGTACCAGAGAGCCTGCATATACTAACAATTTAATGGGTCTACTAGACTGATTACTCACCAAAACAAATCACGAGAACCATAAAAATACCTTCAGCCAAATTTGAATCCACCAGGTGGAGTTGATGCATTATTATTTCCAAATTGAAATCCAGTTTGGGCACCATCTCCAGATGGCATCACATCATCTTCCTCCTCCAACCAATATGTCTCCAAGATCTTCACAGATTTCTCGTAAATCTCAGTATTATCATGGCTCTGCAGATTCTCGATCTTTTCCAAACCTTCTGCCTCATCAATCATCTGGGCATAGAGATTAACACCCTCGGTGGCACCCATATTCTTCTCAGCTTCTCCCACCTTTAAAATGTTCTCAAGTCCTTCTAAACATACAGTCACAATTCGTGCATCAGGACAGACAAGGAGATCACATAAAGGCTTGACACAGCCCTGGCTCACGAGAAATCTGCAAAAAAAAGTAACCCAGATGAGTTGAGCAAGAATATTTAAAAATGAAAAACGTATAATTAGAATACGCACTTTATCTGGTCATGATTACCACCAGATGTGGCATTTGAAATCGCCCAGGCTGCCTCCTTCTTAATATCAAATTCAGCAGTTTGGAGCAAATGCACAAGAGGACCAACTATTTGTGCATCAATTACAGCCTGAATCAATAACAAATATCTAAGATTGATTTATAAACCTGGCCAAGAGCATCATTAAAAAAATTCAACTTCCAATTTTGATCACTTCATTATCAGTGTTAACATTATGAGTAAAGTAGATTCATTAACAGTAAGGAAAACTCAACTGACGACTACAGTCAGCATAATTGTAATAGGTTACAGATTATAACATTTGGAAACAAATTAACCTAGTAACAGAACCATGATTAAAATAAAGAAAATTACACTAGCAACAAAACAATGAATGTGCAGTAACAATTACAAGACTGTCTGATGGTTGAGAACTCAGCAAAGAATGTTTTATGTGTATATCACCTGTATCTGCTGCTTGTTTCCAGCTGTAATGTTGGAAATTGTCCAGCAAGCTTCCTTCTTAATGCTTTTTTTGTGGTTGTGAGTCAAAAGATTCAGAAGACAAGGGAGGGCCTGATGGTTGATGATATACTGCCAAAAAGAGATTTTTAGAAAGAAATAAGCCTGACACAAGTACTTTTCTGAAATAACCAGAAAGCAAATGGGATCCATAAAAAGATAGACAATGGTAATAAAAACACATTGGAAATGGAACTTTTCATATACATTTGGGGCAATTTCTGTGGTTTTTTATTACCATTTGTACCTTCCAGTGGTTTTTTATTATTCTCCATTATTATATTTATGATTTTAAATTGTCAACTACATACGCAAGGTGCAAATGCCCCCATACTACAGAAACATGTGAATGATGACTGAAAAAGAAGTTAGTAACCAGCATAACTGATAAAAGTCATCCACCAATAGTTGACAGAAACATGAACCATCAGTTACAATAATATTTTCTGCACATAGCATGCAAGATAAATATCAGATGTCTTATGTATATTACATTTTTCTTTGGCACTTCTCTTATTGCAAATAGCAAACCACAAATTATGAATCCTAGTTAAAAGGTAAAACAATATCCAGAAAAGGTGTACATCCTGTGAAATAGCTTCTCAGAGTTACAAAGCAAGCCATAAAAACAATCTATTAGTGTGGTGCCTAATTAAAACTGATGAGGTTTTCTTTTCACATTCCTGGTTATTAAAGTCAAAGAAAACCATATTCTCCTATATTCAATTCCACTTGTGTTTTCAAGACCTATGATTCTATTTCCCTTACCCAACCATGCCAACCTAAAAGAAATGACATTATCCAAACTATCAATACCAAATTATTCAATTACCTTTCTATAGAAAATTTCTTAATGGCCAAACCAGGCACACCACAAATCAACCTTGATGAATGTTTTACAATGAAATTATCTAAATATTAAGCACCATGTTCAAGGCATCCTATAAAATAAACAGTACAGTACCAAGAGAATTGCATTAACATCAGCATAAGAGCATTGTAATATTATTTGTCATAAATCCTATAATGCATGTAAATATAGAACAAGCAAATCAAAATAAATATGGGCAGACAAATCATTCAGTAAAGGATCCCACCATTGTTCCATACAATGAACAAAAACACATCGCAAAACAGCATCTGCATGGCCATTAACAAAACTATGTGGTCACAAACCACAGCCATGAGCAAAAAGGTTTAAGACCAATGTTACATAAGATGCAAATCACTAAAGAATACATATAAGTTCTGCTTTCTAAGCAAAAAACTCTGAACCATATTAGCAACCCAAAATATATACTACTGAACAATGAAGATTTTAACAAATATAAATCATCAATCTGCACATCCATAAAAAACACATAAAGAAAGTTTTGCATGCTAAAAAGGAGATATCTATATAATTTAAAATAAGAGAATTCTAGATACATGTTTTTGGTCAAAGAAGGCTATAAACATGTCAATACAAAATCTCCAGGAATAGTTTGCAGTTCACACAAGGAAAAGAATTCTCATTAACACACTAGAAGTTTAGAACACGTCAGTAGAGAATATTAGCAATACAGCAATAGAAAAGCGTAAAAGAAAAAAAATTACAAAAACACATTCACAAAATCTACAACACTGCAAGTTTAAGAACACAAGTTATACCTTATTTAAATATACGAAACCTTAATTATTATGATATGCAACATTCATTCAGAATTAACGATCAAAAATATCAAAGAATCAAAATATAAGAGAAGTAGCTGATCAAAATACAATGGCAGAAATTGGTAGTAAAATAATAACTAATTTTCTTAGCCAAAACGACTTGAATACTGGATAAATAAAAAGATGAAGTAGATGCAAACCTGGGTTTGAACATCATCTCCAGTGACAATATTTCCAACAGTTCGAAGTGCAGGAATAAGAACAGATGGTGAAGGGTGCCTGAAATAACAAAAACAGTTAATGGCACACATTCATTAGACTATACATGTAAGCAATGCAATTGATAGAAAATTCACATAAAAATAGGTATTCAAGAAATACAGGTACTTACAGTAAAAGTTCAACAAGACGAGGACAAACCCCAGCTTCGATGACAGCCTGAATTTTGTCATTGGTTCCATCTGACAGATATGAGAGTGCCCAGCATGCATCAGTTAGAACTTCCTCGTCATTTGAATGAATAAGACGCTGGAGCGCTGGGAGAGCTGGCTTTGTCTGCAATTAATATATATAAAATTGCATTGCATCAGATAATTAGCATCAACATTCACTATGTCAAGTATGGATTCAATGGTCCTTACAGTAAAAGATGGACAGACCTGCTCAAAAAGGGGCTGTGGTTTCCCCCTACAGAAATTTGACAGAGTCCAAGTGGCATTCCTCAACATGGAAAGTTTAGCTTGCTCATTCAACTGTCCTAGAAGGGGAATCAAAGCCCCATTTGCAAGAACAAGATCCCGGCATCTTGGAGAATCACCAGCAACATTGCCGAGTGCCCAGACAGCCTAGAAAAATAATGAATGAGTTGGAAAAACATGCAAACCACATCCATCAGCCATACTGAATAGTACATACTTGAGCAAAAACCTAATGAAAAAAGTAAACTGACAAAAGCATAGTGTACCTGCTCTCGGACATCATCACTGGGAGAACTGAGAAGCTTCACGAAAATCGGCACAGCACCATGATCTATAACAACCTTAGTATTTTCTGATGTTCCAGAAGCGATATTAGTAAGTGCCCAAGCCGCTTCAAACTGCGTCATGTTAATTTCAAAATTTTTATGCCAAGTCTACCAAAACCAGAATCAGCCGAAGAAAAAACTACCGAAGAACTGAGAAGCCATACCTGCAGTTGAGGAAAATCCTCCCTCGTAAGGAATTCGACAAACCGTGGAATAACACCTGCCTGGATCACTTCCTCGATTGGTGGGCTTCGTTCTGTATGGAACATAAAGAAGATCCCAACACATTTGGTGATCAGATCATTCCAGAAGGCTGACAAATAACGATGAAGCAAAGAAAAGGAAAATCGTACCAATAGACAACAGCTTCCGGAACTGCGTTATCGCCTCCACCTGCAAGGTACTATCATCGGAATAAACCCCTGCCACCATGGCGGGCAGGCTCTCGAGCTAGACACAAACCACAGAAGAATCAAAGAAAATCATATAAAAAGACATCGACTAAACTAGAAACCTTCGAAAGAACGCAAGCTAAGGCAAGATCCGGGAGCAGAGCACCTTCTTCTCCATGGCGGAGGCGTGGACGGCGGGAAGGAACTGCTGCTGGGGGATCATCCCGTCCCGACGCTTCTTCTGGAGGCTCTCCTCCCTCCGGTTCTTCCGGATCTCCACCATGTTGTCCTCTCGCCGCCTGCGGCCCTCCTCGGCGTCCACCGCCACCTTGTACCGGTTCCGGCGGACCTCGGTCCTGGCGTTGGGCCTGAGCGACATGGCTGAGGTTGGGATCGGGGATTGAAAAGAGAGAGTAAGTGGACGACGCGGCGGGTGTGCAGGGCGCGGGGAGGGGGAGGGGAGGAGAAGAAGAGTTACAAGAAAACCCTAGGGATTTAAGGGAGGAGCCGAGCGCGTGGGTTGGGCGTGACGGGGTGCGTGGGCTGAGGGTGTTATCGGGAGAGAGAGCGGGCGCGTGGATGTCGGGGTTTGGTTGGCAAAAGGCGGCGAGGATTTGAATACGGGGCATGTCTGGTGACTTATGTGGGCTGGGCCATGAGGTTCGTTGTTTGTAAGGTATAGTGAAGTAGGGTGAATTTTATAATTTTGTTTTTTAAATTATGTGATTTATAATTTAAAAAAAAAGTGATAGTAGTATTTTTTGAAATTAAATAAAAAATATATTAATATAATGATAGTATTTTTCTAGAATTGTGATGTATAATGAATAAAATATGTAATAAAATAATGAATAGTATTTGTTACGTTAATATGTAATAATATTTTTCTAGAATTATGATGATAATATTTTTTAAGAGTTTTCATATTTAATAAATAGTAAATAATGTAAAATTTATTTAATAAATGATACTGTAAAATGTTATAATATATAATAAAAAATAAAATTACATAAGTCATAATGCATAAACAAACAGGAGTTACGTTTAGTTGTTTTATGGCTTTTGTAGTCCATGCACATAAGACTGATGATAATAAATTGACGTGAATGTATTTTTTGAATGAAATTAAATTAAATGAAAATAAATTTATTAAATAGGTATTTCTATATTTGTTAGATTTAAATAAAATTGAATTAAAAAAATTATTGCATATAACTTAAATTACTTAATTTTAATATAAAATAATTATCAAATGATTCAAATATATAATTTCAAGGAAAATGTTATTAAAAGTGATAATTATTAATTATAATATTTATTTTAAAATATTAAATAATTTCAAATAATATAAACTATATGAATTTTGAACTTTAAAATTTTCATTTTAAAGTTAATAAATATAAACGAAGTTCATAACAGATTACAACAATTGATCCCAAATAAAATACATGTATTCCTTCAAAAGAAATTCATATGTTCCTATTTACTAAATCAATATCATTATTTCTTCACACATTTTATTTATGAAACTCAAGTAGACAATGAATTCTGGATGATTCAGCATACCTTATGTGCAAATTCAATTCTCATACTTTAGCTTATGTACACAGACAAAATTTATCTAAATTAAATTCCATCGGTGTAAACAATCTATATATAGGAATTAAATTAATTTTAATTTAATTTTCATAAATTCCATCAATACAACAATATGTGTTTAAAAGAAAGAGTTTTTTTTTTTTTTACGTAATTTTTATTTTGTATAGTTAAATATAAAATACCTTCTTACGGTAAAAAAATTTTAAAAATAATAATAATAAAACAAAAAACGTTGGGAACAACGAAATCAAAAAGGGGGAAAAAAAATAATAAAACAAAAACGACCCAAAACGAAAATATAAACGAAAAAAAAGTTGAAAAAGTGAAAACAAATTCGAAAAATACGTTAGAAAAGAAAACAAAAACGAAAAAAAGGACCGAAAACTACCGTAACATTGAAACAAAAATTGTACACATCGAAGGGCGAAAGCAAAAAAAAAGTTTGCCAATTTTTATAATAACGTAAAAATTGTTGTAATATTTAAAAAAAGTATAACATTCTATTAAAAAAATTGTAACATTGGGAAAAATATCATAACGTTCTAAACAAGTTTACGATTTTTTGTAAAATTGAAAAGAAAAATTGTTAACATCATTTGTGGAAAGTAGAAAAATTGTTTACTCCTGAGCCTATCCATTTCTTAGTTGCCAGCTATTCTCTTCTCTTGATTGGTTTGGAACCTCTAAAGTCCAGTCATGCCTTAATCATGAGGTCGAAACCTAATGAACTTAATCTTAAAAGAGTCTGTTGACTTTGTAGTAACTCAATGAAGTACTGTTCATCGGAGAAAGTAGTTTATACGAAAAGTCTTGAGTTTGCAGTAACTTAATAAAATATTGTCATGGAGGAAATCACTATAAATAGAGAGTCTATTGTGTTAACCCAAACTCAACAAATTAACTCTATTGTCTTTCTGGTGAACACCATGAGCTTTAGTTCTTCTTCATTGATTGGAAATCTCATCACACAAATCCCACGTGGCACAATTAATAACTGTTTTTCCTACGTGGGCCAACCAAACGTTGCTACGTAAGGTTCATTAAGTTTGTTTTTAAACTAATCAACCTATAAATAATACTAAATGCGAATTAAATTGGACCACAACCTTGTTTTCGACCTATGATCCTGATTTTCCTTTAGTGGCAACTTTTGACCCTTTCACCCCATGGACAACTTTGAACACCTAGGCCCCTAAGCATCTAACCTTCAGTAGACTTATGACTCCGACGATCATCCATCTCCATGTGCCCTTGGCCTTCGACAATCCGTGCACACATTCTTCAACCTCTAACGACAATCCCTCTCTCCTCAATTTAGGTAGGTTTGCTCTATTGCCCCTTTATTCAACGAAATTTGCATTTTGTTGCCAAAACCTTAGTTCTTGTTAAATCTAATCTCGATGCCCTAAATTGCTTGATGCTTGAGTGATTGCTTGTATGATTGAATGCTTGAACACCTCATTGTCTAAATTCCTGATTGCTTGCTCATCTCTTGCTAGAATAGTCTTATTTTTGTAGTTTCCTTTTGAGATTAGGGCAAGAACTTGAAAATACCTACTATTATTAAGATTTCTTTAGGATACCTACTTAAATTGATGTTTAGATTCTTGATTGTTAATTTTTAGTTGTGAATGCATGAATTGTTAAAATTCTTTATATGCCCAATTAAATCATTATGGTAACATTCATGTTTCTTGTATCTTTAGCTTGATTTTACATAATCCACCCAAGAGCATCAAAAAGAAAGCCGGATTTACTAAAAATAATAAAGAACTGAAGAATTTGGAAGAACATTTAATAATTCTTGTTGCATACATGTTGTATAGTTTGTTTTTGTGTTGTAAAGTTAAGGTCAAATGTATTTTTTGTTGGCTTTGTGGAGTCTTGTAAATTTTCTCTCATTTCAATTGTAATTTTACCTTTTGTATCCTTTGGAAATTAATGAAAAAGAAAATATAGAAAATTTTTAATTATTAAAATATTATAAAACTAGAAATGAAAAATTTTATGGGACAATTTGTGCATTTTATGAAAATTTAGGAAAATTTATATTTAATTTTAAAAGAATTTAAAATATTTTAGATTTTTAACATTTTAACAATAAATTTTTTTCTAAATTTTCCTTTTCATTAATTTCCAAGGGGCGCAAACCCTACCCTTAGAGTCGATGTAAATTCAATTTAGGCTTCCTTGTACCTTCCAAATTCATTTTCATCTCTCTTCTATTTTTCATGTCATTTCCATAATGCAACCGATTATATTCAAATTAAATAATTTGAATGGGACAATATAAATAATTAGAGGCTAGCTTTTACTAAGTAAGTTGGGTGTTTAACACTTTCCCAACTTATACCCGAAGTGCTCACCTAAAATGATAGGATCAGTGCTACCATTACACCAAAAACTTGAGCTGATAATGAGGGCACATACCTTTCTTGTAAGTGATCAATAGTATTTAACATGCCTCGAGTATGACTTAGCAATCCTATGGGCATTAGGCCTCCACCACGAGGGTGATTGCTGGCTTAGACCCCAACAATCCCTCCCCCAACTGATGCCTTAGGGACTCAAACTAGTGACCACTAAACTCTGATATCACTTGATAGGATCGGTACTACTACTATGTCAAAAGGTCAAGCTAATAGTGAGAACACATGCCTTTCTTATAAGCGATCAGTAGCACTTGACACGTCTCGAGTATGACTTGTCAACCTCACGGGCATTACGTCTCCACCATGAGAGCAACTGCTAGCTCAAACCCCAATATAGAATATTAGGGTTTTCTTGGTTTTTTCCAAAATAAACTTAGTGGTGACTCCATGTTATCTTTCATAGTGGATTTACCTCCGCTTTGTAAGAGATGTAAATCTTTTACATTACAAGTTTGCATTACTCCAAAAAATACCTTGACATAGAGTTTTTTAGAACATCATTTAGAACATCAATCATTATAACGATTTACGATATTTTAAAAATACAAGTATTACACTTCTTTGCTTTTCTGGGTTTAGCAAAGAAAAACCCTTACAACATTTGTTTTTAAGGCTCAACAAATAAATCTGTCCACTGCAAACACACCTTGTTTGCAATGCCTCACTATAGCTTACTGAGTTAGTTTTTGCAAACTTTACAATACTAAGTGAGATTGAAAATTCAAGCAAAAATACAAGAAATCTCACAAAGCACACATAGCAAGAGCACAAAAAAAAACTCACAAAAATTCCTTTAGCAAAAGCACCCCTAGTAGCATCTTTTCTCCTTGCTCTAAAATCTTTTTATAAAGACTAAATTGCCAAAATAACATATTTCCACATATTCCTGTCATGTGCCAATTTTAAAATTTTCAATTTGAATTTTGAAAACTTGTCTTTTTTGCTTTAACTTTTCATATCTTTAATCTTTTGTTCTCGCAAAAAAACTCTTAAAAATCTGTCAATTAAAGATTTATATGTTAATATATGCAAGGTATAATCAGTGTTGATTTCTTAATTTACAAAATTTACTTTTTCTAATGGATTCATTTCATTTTGGAAATAATTTGAAATAAGAACCAAAATTCAAAATACCATTTTATAGGAAATTGGATATCTGAAAATTATAGGAGAGGAATTTCTAAGGTATATTGTAGTACAAAAATAATTAAGATAATCATTTGGATATCCGAATGATGTTTCGAGTTTTTTTGAAGTCAATTCAGAATAACGTTTTGCTGAAAATAGTTATTTGAATTTGACCTGGGAGGGATTTCTAAGATTTATTATATTATAGGGAAATTTGGATATCCAAATCATGTTCCAAAATTTCCTGTCTAAGGTGTAATTTTTTAAGTGTGATTATTGTTCGAACTTTTTGGAATAATTAATAATTAATATGCATTCGATATATTTTAATTTTATTGTAAATGCACAGGTTCAGATGTAATTAATGTGCAAGTACGAGTTTATCCATAGGATTGTTGAGTTGATACTTTGTTAAATTTGTGTACTACCATTACTAAGACAATTAATAAACTAAAGCAATGTCACAATTGCTCTGTCTTAAGTAATTTCTAGGTTGTTCTTTAATTAATTCTCATATTTGTAATTCTCAGAGAAATTTCATTAAACTTAATTATGTCTTCACTTAAGCTATTTGGATTTAAAAGAGGTTCTTAGTAAAATATCTGAGTTTTTTTATACTAAAAGACTTAAACAACCAGGTTTTGAGATATTCTGTATTTCTATTTGCATGCACTTGATTCTAATTTAATTAAAATGCAGTAATTTACGGAATTAGTCTGTTGATAAACATCTTTACTAATGAAACTACTCGTTAATTAATCGCTCAATAGACTTGATAGAACTTAACCAACAGTGTTGGTCCATGGTTAAACCACTTAAGCAATGGACTAACTCATTGGTAAACAAGGTAAATTTGAATTTCAGATGAAGTTAAATCATGATTCCTTAAATTTATAAGAATTGCTCACTTCTCTTTTTATTCTTTTTGTTTTAAAGCGATTACAAACAACACACGAAAAAAAACACATATAATTAATTGCATAAACGTAGTATAATTCAACAATACAGTTCAACGCATACAGTATATAATAAAGAAAAAGAAAAGGAAAGAACACCTAGTTATTTGCTAAAATTTTCACCCTTCGAAACTTGCTTAGGTCAAGTGCTCTTTTTGTCTTTACTCCCAGCCCACCAAGTCGTCAAGCTGACAAACTTTCTTTTCAACCTTGAATGACTGTTAGGGCATCACTCTATATTTCACTAAGGAACAGAAGAGGAAGCAGCCGACGCTAAGAGTCTTTTCTTCAAGGATACGTTCAGGTAGAGAAAAAAACAGTAGATTCACTAAGGTAAAGAGAGAAGAAGAAGATGTCATCAATCTCTTCTCAGGATGAAATAAATGGGTGGAAGATGGACGATGGAGAAGATAGAAGTATGGTTGTGGACAGTGTTAGGATGAAGGAGAAGGGGAACGAGATTTTTGTCACTAAGGGACTCCTTTTATTAATTGAGGGAGTGATAGTTCCTCGACAAATATTTATCAAAGATGTGGTGCACTTCCTTCATCTTGACGTGTAGGATTCTTCCATGCAAGCTCACTTTCATTCTCTGTCAGTCCATGTTCTTCATGATCAAACATTTTCTAAATTGAATTTCTCAACTCTATCTCTTATGTGAATTTCCCTGCAATTGCTCATAAAAATACCTTTCCGTGAAGTAAGTCATATTACAAGAGAAATAATTCATCATATTTTATCATCCACTATAATTGTATTTGCTATTGTATCACTAAAACTCGTCGTGCAGAAAAAGAGTACTCTAATTTTACCAATGGAGTAAGTTCATTTGTTAAGTGGCTTACCTATGGGATAAATAATTTTCACGATTTAAAATTTAATTCATGTATCAATAAAGTGAATAAACATGCATAATGCTTAAAAACATAGTTAACCTCTCAATCATCATTATCCAATGCAAAATGCAACTAGAACGTAATAAGATGTATAAATTAACATCTATAAAATACACACTTTTAAGTCTGAACAATTATTAGGTATGATAACTATACGGTGAGTTGTAGACTTATGGTTGTAACCTTACGACGAGCCATAAACTTATTGGCAGAACTTCCATTTTTATTTTTTTTATTCAACTTTCTCTGGCAGAACTTTCATTTTTATTAACTTGGATCTGGTGGAACTTCCATTTTTCATAAACTTAGTGTTTTAACTTTACGGCATGTCGTTGACTTATTAGTAGAACTTCCATTTTGGAATTAGAAGTTTTCTAGATTGTTATAATGAATTTAAATTTATTATACCATTTTTGTTTTGCTTATGTTATACTAGGTGTGCTCTAAAATACCAAGTACATGACTTAACCTAGTGATCAAACCTTTTGAGCAATAACTTCCCTCGTGTCTTAAGACAATAAATTATACTTAACATCATCAAAATATATCTTTCTTAACAATCTCCCCCTTTTTGTTGTTGAAAAAACCTAAGATAACCAAGTATAATTTGATTCATTAATCATTTAAAAAAAAGGAGTATAAAAACATTCAAGCATAAATAGTTATAGTTGTACACTTTCTCCCCCTGTTTGTCAATATCAAAATACATATTACAAAACTCTTAAAATAAAGAAATCTCTTTGTATGAATGATGAAATTTCTAACACAATATAAAATTTAGTAAAATACTTAAATTTAAAAACTCACCCTACATAAATGCCATCAAAATTTAAATATGTCAATAAATTAAATGCTCCTATATAAATGCCATCAAAATTTAAATATATCAATAGAATGTATCAGGTGATCCATGCGTCATCATTTTGTTTCAAAATTTGCTCTATTTTCATTCTTGAAACTTTACTTCAATAATGAAAATTTCAATCCTATTGATCACCAAATCAATCATGAGGCTTAAGTAACAAGTGCCTAGTGATGGTGCAAATTTTCAATCCAAGCATTAGGCATATCATCTATTATTTTCTATTAAGCCTACAATAACAAGATATATAATGAAAG
Source organism: Amphibolis antarctica (assembly GCA_024699675.1). Lineage (NCBI taxonomy): Eukaryota > Viridiplantae > Streptophyta > Magnoliopsida > Alismatales > Cymodoceaceae > Amphibolis > Amphibolis antarctica. The sequence goes on from JAMKPZ010000058.1 coordinate 66,501, forward strand.
AATTTCTAGACTTTCTTAATTATCCATGTAACGAGCTTTAGGTCAATGACTCCCAGATTAGTGGATCTTAGGGCATTAAGTGTAAAACCACCCCTATGGACTTAATAACTCAGATAATTAAGGTTTATGAATTGAAATTTTGATCCTTCATGACATTTACCCTCTAATACATGTTTCTTAGGAGACATTCTATAGACTTTCTAATGTAATGAGCTTTAGGTCAGTGACTCCCAAATTAGACGATCTTAGGGCACTAGGTGTTGAGACACCCTTACAGACTTAATTGCTCAAGTAGTCTAGGTCACACATTTGGAGTTTTAGTTTCTCCACATGTACATAATATTTTCAATATAACAGCTACAAGATTTATATGATTTCCATAGTCAAGGATTGAATGTGTAAAGTGAGAAGGCATAGTAATTTTCACCAACAATCCTAACAGGCTATTTTTCAGACTTTATTTCCATCATGTGTCATAAGATCCTTTCCTTTATTAGATCAGTTCATTGAATTTCAATAGAACTCAGTTATCCACTCATGATTCATCAATTAATCAGTTGAACAATCAAAAAAAAAATAGTTAAAGGAAATAAAACTATAAAATCACATAAATGATAGCAAAAAGAAAATATTTTAATTTCAATTTTAATTTTAATTTTTTTAAAATATAAAATAACAAAAAAAACAAATATTTACTTAATACTGTCGTACTCAAATGACTTTGGGCATAACATACTCTATTTCAGTGGTAGAAAGTGCCACACAATTTTGCTTTTTACTAAACCAAGAGACCAAAGAGTTGCCTAATAATTGACACATACCACTAGTACTCTTTCTTTCAGATTTACTACCTACAAAATCTACATCACTATAAGCTATTAAATTAAATGAACTATTTTTGGAATAAAATAGTCCAAAATTTAGAGTACTATGCCAATTTCTAATAATTCTTTTAACAATAATTAAATGGGATTCTTTAGGTTTAGCTTGAAACCTTGCACAAGCACAAACACTAAACATTATGTCAAGTCTACTTGTTGTTAAATATAGAAGAGCACCAATCATACTTCTATATATTTTAGTATCAACACTTTTACCTTGAGTATCAACATCCAATTTAATAGATGTGCTCATTGGAGTACCTATTGATTTGTAGTTTTCCATATTGAATCTTTTCAGTAAATTACATGTATATTTTTCTTGCCAAATGAAGGTTCCATATTCCATTTGATTTATCTACAAACCTAAAAAGAAGGTTAACTCTCCCATCATGCTCATCTCAAATTGACTTTTCATTGTATTTTCAAAATTTCTGCACAGAGTCATTAGTAGAACCAAAAATAATATCATTAACATATATTTGAACAACAATAGTATCTTTATTTTTAGTTTTCATAAGGAGTGTTTTATCAACTTTTCCAACATTAAATTTATTTTCTAACAAAAAATCCCTTAACCTTCATACCATGATCGTGGAGCTTGTTTTAAGCCATATAAAGTTTTCTTTAACTTAAAAACATGGTCTCGATATTTCTCATTCTCAAAACTAGGTGGTTGTTTCACATATACTTCTTCTTTAATAAATCCATTTAGAAATGCACTTTTAACATCTATTTAATAAAGCTTGAAATTCACATAGCAAGCATAAGCTAGTAACATCTGAATGAACTCCATTCTTGCCACAGGTGCAAATGTTTCATCATAATCAAGATCTTCTTCCTGTGTATATCCTTGAGCCACTAATCTAGCTTTATTCCTCACAACATTTGCAGATTCATCAGATTTATTCTTGAATACCCATTTAGTTCCAATAATTGTATGTTCTTTAGGCTTTAGAACTAACTCCCAAACATCATTTCTTATGAATTGATTTAACTCTTCTTGCATGGCTAGCATCCAGTATTCATCTTCACATGCATCATCCACATTTTTTGATTCAATTTGTGAGATGAATGCACATGCTCCATAGATATTTATTTTGGATCTGGTTTGAACTCTTTTTGAAATATCTCCAATAATTTGTTCTTTTGGATGACTTAAGATATATTTCCAAGAATTTCTTTCTTTAGGTGTCGGATCCCTTGAATTTCCATTTTCTTCCTTTTTAGGCATCCCATCATCAAAAACTCTTCCATCTGCGATTTCCTGTAAATTCTCATCGAAGTCAACATGTAAAGTCTCCTCCACAGTCTTAGAAGACTTATTATAAACTATATATGCTTTACTTCGAATAACCAATAAAAATTCCTAACCAAGATTTTGCATCAAACTTATTTTTATTATCCTTTGTATTTAAAATATAACATTTATAGCCAAAGGGTTTAAGAAAAGATACCTTAGGAATTTTACCATACCATAGCTCATATGGAGTTTTATCTAAAAAGGCTCTAATGTGAACACGATTGATTACAAAGCATGTAGTATTCATAGCTTTAGTTCAGAAGTGATTTGGCAAATGATTCTTATTAATCATACTTCTAGCCATTTCTTGGAGTGATCTATTTTTTCTTTCAGCAACACCATTTTGTGAAGTGGGCAGTCGACCGGGCGCCAGCCCACTGCTTCTGCTTCTGTTGGCCGGTCTTCTTCAGACTTGGATCTCATCGATTGCTTGCATACGACGGTGGAGCGTCTCAATGCTCGAGACGAAGTTCTCATCCGGCTAATTAGCCGCGAGGACCAGTTGATCTGCTTGGTGGAGCAGATGGAGCATCGGGAGGCAGCACGGGAGCAGCGGAGGTGGGAGCGTTAGGCGTTTGACCCCCAGAGGTTCGAGCCCCGGAGGTTCGACTCCCAGAGGACTTCTGACGAGGAATAGCTTTGTGTATTTGTACCCTTTCTTTGAATCATAAATAATATCCGCTCAACTTTAATGACATTTTGCATATAACTGTCCACTCAAGAATTTGAGTGGGATGTGGGGTGACAATACGAAGAAGTCGTTCGTACCTTGGTGGCAATTTGGGAGTCGGTTGCCGAGTTTTCTTAACGGATTGCTAGCGGCGGGCCAGCTGGTCACCCGATCCATACGTCTAAGTATGGGTTTCGGGGAGTCGGTTGTCGGGTCTTTTTGTCGGATTGCCGGCGGCGGGTCGGCTGGCCACCCGATCCATACGTGTAAGTATGGGTTTTGGGGAGCCAGTTGCCGGGTCTTTTTGCCGGATCGCTGGCAGCGGGCCAGCTGGCCACCTAATCCATACGTCTAAGTATGGGTTTCAGGGAGCCGGTTGCCAGGTCTTTTTGCCGGATTATCGGCGGTGGGCCAGCTGGCCACCCGATCCATACGTCTAAGTATGGGTTTTGGGGAGCTGGTTGCCAGGTCTTTTTGCCGGATTGCCGGTGGTGGGCTGGCTGGCCACCCGATCCTTACGTCTAAGTATGGGTTTTGGGGAGCCGGTTGCTGGGTCTTTTTGCCGGGTTGCCGGTGGCGGGCTAGCTGGTTCGTCCGGCGGCCCTTCCTTTTCCCACATGATGTTTCGCTTGGCGCCGCTGATCCTTGCCGTGGCGTGTAATCGTCCGAGTTCAGTGAGGAGTGGGGGCCTTATTCGTTCCTGCGAGGAGAGGTTAGTGTTGAGGAGTCGACTGTCCTCGGGTATTGGTGGCGGTGGCCAGTTGATTTACCCGGTAGCCCCCCTTTTTTTTTGTGTGACATCTCGTCTCGTGCGGGTTGAGGTCCGGGCGTCCTGCTGTCTGAGCGGGGCGGCGTGCATGGGCGAACTTTCCTTCTTCCTACATGGAATAGTTAGTGTTCTGGCGTAGGTAGCGCTGAGTAGTCGACCATCACTTGGTATTGGTGGTGGCGGCCAGCTGATTTACCCAGTAGCCCCCTTCTTTTTCCGCGTGACATCTCATCTCGTGCGGGTTTTGGTCTAGGTGGCCGTACTTCCTAAGCGACAGCTGGTTGAATTGTCTGACTAACTTGTTCACCTACACACTCGTTCATACATTAGTTTCCAAAGGTGAGGAGGGAGTGTCGTTCCCTCCTCTCATCCATGAATATCTGTGGTGAGTTGTGTGAGGGAGTTTGGGACACTCTTTGGTGGCTCTCTTGTCTTTGTTTTGTTTTGTTGATTTCGCAGAGGGGCTTCCAAGTGGTTGCTCAAGGTGGGGTCTATGCAAGGTAGTTGTTCCGACACAATCGTGCTATCTGGACCTGTAGGGGAATGAAAGGTGTCTCACCTCATGTCAAAAGACGACCACTGGACATTCATGCATGTGAGTTTGGAAATGTAGTTCCCTTGTCTAGCGGAAGTGACCCTCAGGCGACAAAGGCGGGTCGAGAGGAGAGATCCGAGAGCTGTCCTTCTACCCATAGTTATGTTGATTCTTCCTTACGAGTTTGCTCTGGGGTTGTAGAGATAACAGATAGAATTATGCAAGTTCCGAAAATGTGGGCATCGGAACCCGGGGGTGGAAGTGACTTTCAGTGGGATGCCAAGCCCAATGCTGCTGAGGACATAGCTGCTGGCAGGTCTTTTGTAAGGGATGCCAAGCCCTGTGTTGACGACTTAGCTAGGGATGTCAAGCCCTAGGACAAGAGAAAAAGGGAGAAGTGGGTGTCGGCAAATGGGTTCTGGCACCCGGTTATGTTGGTGGACTTCGATGGGTTGCCAAGCCCTGAAGGAAGGGGATACTTGGTCAATCGCGACAAAGCCGAGTATTGGACTGCCAACAGACGGCGGAATCCTAAGATTTACCCTTCCCTTACACAGGAGTCCATATGCTTTCAGGACCCAGCAACAAGTAATTTTTCCTTTTCTTTTTCTTTTTCTCTTTCTCTTTTTTTTTTCTTTTCCCTTTTCTCTTTTTTTTTCCTTTCTCTTTTGTTTTGTTTTTCTTTTTTTTTCTTTTTTTTTCTCTTCTTTTCTATTGAAGAAGGATTCTAGCCACTAACTTTTCTTCTTCTTTTTTTTTTTTTTTTTCTTTTCTATTACAAAATAGAAGGTAAGAAAACTGAATAAAAGAATCTACTAGCCCTCCCCACGTGCTGTTGGCAAGTAAAATAACCCGACGCTGTTGCGACTGATGTACCAAAGGGGAATACCTTACCTAGAGGGAGCTGAAGGTTGTGATCTCCCTCATTGTCTGGTGGCACTCAGGTTAGGTAAAAAATGGGAGGTTGGATACTCATTCGAGGGGAGAAGTGATCTCCCGTCGGTATTTCATAACCACTCAAAATCAGCAAAGACCATGGGGATAAGGACGAACCTGAATTACTCACCCTGTTCCGTCTTTGTGCCATCGGAGTTAAACAAGATGGGCACTCAGGTTTTTGATGTAGAAATCTGGATGTAGTTGGTGTCACTCCTAGGGTCAGTAGTTCATCCCAGAGGTTCGGATAGCACTTCTTGAGTCGGATGTGCCGCTTGTTGCTGGAAACTGTTCTTACCGTCGGCTGTGGATGCGGCTGCCGGGTAAGTCAGAGGTGGCAGCCGGTGGTGGGCCGGTTGGATGGTGGAGCATGTAAGTATTGGGCAACAGGCTGTGAATGATGGCCGGGTCATTTTTCGGCTTGCTGGTGTTTCTTCTGATGAATGGTGAGCAGGTTGTTTCGTGGTTCTGAGACTAAGGGGACGCAGGCATGTTTCGACGGGTTGTGACCCGGAACAAACACGAACATGTGGGGTGAAGTTTTGGCTAGTTTTGTCAGCCCTCTTCCTTTCCAACATGGATGAGACAGGATGACTAGAGAGTTGGACCTGCTTATCATGTGTGCATCGTGTGTGCGTCGTGTGACATGTGAGTCATAAGAGGGAATTCATCGAGGAAAGGAGCATACTTGTTTGGACCTGACCCCTCGGTCAGCCGGTGGAGAGTCAGATAGAGATGTCGGTCGCTGACTTGTCTGAAGGCGGCGGTCGTGATGAGCCTCGGTTGGGTACGTGACGTGCTTGCCACGTTCAACCACAGGGAGTTGGCCGCTCAGTCCGTTGGTGGGGTGTCGGTCTGAGAAGTCGGTAGCTGGCCTGTTTGAGGGCGGTAGCCAGGTTGATTCTTGGTTGAGTTCGTCTTATGGGTAGAACTTCTTCAGCTACGACAGATTGACTGGGCCGAACTCTTGTTGGGTGGCTTCATCAAAAAGGTAAGTGGCCCCTCCGCTGAGGGTTTTGGTGATGATGTATGGGCTACGCCAGTTTGGGGAGAATTTTCCCATTGAACCTATTGGGAAGATGGAGCGAAGGACTAGATCACCAGACGTAAGGAGTCGGGGACGAACCTTCTTGTTGTAAGCCCTTGCCATCTTTCGCTAATAAATCCGGGCATGGTGCAAGGCTCTCAACCTTCTCTCGTCTAGGAGGTTGAGCTGCAACAGGCGCGATTCCAACCACTAGTCATCGGAGTCTGCTGCTTCTTTGAGGATGCAAAGGGACGGGAGTTCTACCTCTACTGGCAACATTGCTTCGGACTCGTATACTAGCGAGTATGGCGTTGCTCCAATGGTGGTCCGTAGGGATGTCTGGTAGGCCCAGAGTGCGTTCGGGAGGTGGTCGTGCTAATCTTTATGTGTCTGGACCATCTTCTTGAGAATTCGAACCAGTGTCTTGTTAGCTGCTTCGACCACTCCGTTCATCTATGGCCTATAGGGGGACGCCCTTAGGTGATGGATATGGCATTGCTCGAGATAGCTCGTGACCTGCTTGGCTATAAAGTTGGTGTCGTTGTCGGTCACCACCTCGAAGGGTACGCCATACCGAGTGATGATGTTGTTGCGCAAGAACTTCTGGGTGGCAGCTGTCGTGAATGTCTTGTAGGATACTGCCTCCACCCACCTAGTGAAGTAATCGATGGCCACCAGTATATATCGGTGTTCGTTGGTGGCCGTCAGCTTAATCTCGCCTACCACATCTAAGGCCCACATGGAGAATGGCCAAGGGGAAGCCATGTATAATTCCTTGGGGGGTGCATGGATGCAGTTCCCATGTACCTAGCATTGGTGACAGCGACGGACGTACGTGGTGCAGTCCGCCTCCATTGTGCTCCAGTAGTAGCCTTGGAGCATGATCTTTTTCGCCAGGAGGATCCCGTTCATGTGGGATCCACAGACACCTTCATGGATTTCCTGCATAACCGTACATGCCTCGGGCGAGGTTATGCACCAGAGAAGAGTCTAGTTGTGAGATCTTTTGTAGAGCTGACCCCCGCTGAAGACGTAGCTGGCTACCAGTCTTGACAACGTACATTTGTCTTGGGTGGTAGCCTCTGATGGGAACTCTCCAGTCTCCAAGAAGGTTTGTATGTCTGAATCCCAGGGGCAGTTTTCTTGCTGTGAGTTTTTGAGTCCGCTGTCTAGGGACCTGGAGTCTGCATTGTTCGGTTCGTCGACTGGGGCCGGTTCTCTGCATTGGTCGGCAGTTTACTAGTTGCTGGGGCAGCTAGCTGGATGTAGAGTTTCACTGTAGGTCGGTTGGTGAAGTGTTGTGACTTCTATGGCTATGCTCCGACCCTCCTTGACTGCTACCCATGATGCTAGGATGGCCAAAGCGTCTGCGTACGGGTTATGCTTGTGGCCAACATGTTGGAAATGGACAAACCAGATGTTGCTTGCTAATTGCAGTACGAGTTCCTGGTACGGCTGGAGCTTGGGGTCTCGGGTTTTCCACCTGTTGAGGGTTTGAGAGATTACCAGCATGGCATCGCTGAATACGCGCAGGTGGGTGACCCGGAGTTCTAGTGCGAGTCACAGCCCCATGATGCAAGCTTCGTACTCCGCCTCGTTGTATGATCATGTGAAGAGAAGTTGCTTGGCTACAGGCAACATCCTTCCTTGGGGATCCACTAGTACGACCCCTACCCCGTGGCCTTTAGTGTTGACTGCTCCATCAAAGTATAAGATATGGGGTTCTAGTTGGTCAGAAATTGGCTGGTCCAGATCTAGTTGGTCTGGATTCGGCTCGTTGATGGTGAAGATGGGCTCATCTGGGAATGAATCCTCCAACGGTTGGTAATCTGGCAAGGGCTAGTGTGCTAGCTGGTCAGCCATGGCTTGGGCCTTCATGGATTTTTGGGACACGTACTGGATGTCGAATTCTGCGAGGAGCATTTGCCATTTCACGCATCTGCCTACCAAGGCTGGTTGGTTGAAGAGGTAGCGCAGGGGATCTAGGCAGCTGAGCAACAAAACTGGGTAGACCACCAGGTAGTGTCGCAGCTTTTTCACCGTCCAGACCAGCGAGAGATAGTACTTCTCAATCAGCTCATACCGTTCTTCTACCTTAGTAAACATTTTACTGAGGTAGTATATGGCTTGCTCGATTTTGCCGGTGATGTCATGTTGGCCCAATACTGCGCCCATGGAGGAAGCTCTTACTGACATGTACAGGAAAAGTGGTTGTCCGAGGTGAGGTGGTATGAGAATCGGCGGCCGGGATAGTTGATGCTTGATGTGGTCGAAGGCGACTTGGCATTCTATTGTCCACGTGAAGTTGGCATTTTTCTTCAACAGCTTGAAGAAAGGCTAGCTGATCGGTGTGAAGCGTGAGATGAAACACGCGATGTATTGTAGCCTTCCCAGCAAGCTCCGTATCTGTTGTTCCTTCTGTGGGGGACGCATGTCTAAGATTGCTTTTTCCTTATCGGGATCTACCTCGATGCCCTATTTGCTGATGACGAAGCCGAGGAGCTTCCCGGTGGTGCCCCGAATGTTGATTTTGATGGGTTCAATCTGAGCTTGTACTTCCTTAGGTGCTCGAATAGCCGTCTTAAGTGCTTGAGATGCTGCTGATGAGTGCATGCCTTCACTACCATGTCTTCGACATAGACTTCGACTTCTTTGTGCATCATGTCGTGGAAGAGGGTGGTCATGGCTCTTTGGTAAGTAGCACCTGCATTTTTGAGCCTGAATGGCATCACTCTGTAACAGAAGACGCCCCAAGGGGTTGTGAATGCGGTCTTCTCCTTGTCTTCTTCTGCCATGAGGATTTGATTGTATCCAGAGAATCCGTCCATGAAGGAATATACCCCGTACTTGGCGGCGTCATCTACCAAGACATCTATGTGTGGTAGTGGGAAGTCGTCCTTGGGGCTAGCCTTGTTGAGGTCCCGATAATCGACACACATGCGTACTCACCCGTCTTTCTTTGGGACGGGTACCATGTTTGCCACCCATTCTGGGTAGAAGACAGGCTAAAGGAATCAGATGTTCAACTGCTTGTGGACTTCTTCCTTCAGCTTCTGGGCCCATTCCTGTCTCATTCGTCAAGCTTTTTGCTTCACAGGTCGGGCTTTCGATTTGAGGGGTAGTCGGTGGACTGCTACCCATTCATTCAAACTGGGCATGTCTTCATAATCCCATGCAAACACCTCTACGAATTCACGCAAGAGTGTGAGGAGTTGTTGCCGGTAGGGCTCGGGCACTTCTTTACTAATTTTTGTTTCTTTTGGATGTTATTCATCCCCAAGGTTTACAAGTTCGATTTCATCAGTAGATGTTATGCTGGTAGATTCGGGTGGTTGGACCCATGGGCCTTCTTCTTTAGACTCTTGATAAGGATCATCGATGTCTTCTGCGGCTTGTTGACCCTTGGGCTGAAAGGGTGTTGGATGATGAACCTGGTGGGAGTGGTGCCCGTGGTCTTCCGGCTGGGTGCCTGGTAAGTGGACCAGCTACTGGTTCGAGGTAGTGGTGAACCTCGGGAGTGCTTCAGGGTAGACGGCAATGGACCTGCCGTACCCGTCTACTTGAGGTGTCATGTCGTCGGACTCCATCTGTTGTTCTGGCTGCCGAGCGTTCAAGGAGGATGAGGGATAGAATGCCCCTAGTTCTGTCCCGGTGGGAGGAACCAGTTGTCTGGTGGATAGGAGGTGGAAATCAGATGGAGTCTTGGACGAAAGTGTAGTAGACTAGTCACATTCACTTGTTTGAGTGACTGGGGCAGAGGAGGGGTAGAATGCCCCTAGTTTTGCCCCGTGATGTTGGCCAATATTCTGTTTGTGGAAAAGGTCGCCCAGACTGAGTAGGCTGGCTATTCTGACTCCATGGTGTGGCGCCCCTGTTAAGGGTTGATGGTTTCCGGTTGATTTAACCGGTGCCCAGAGGATCAATTGTCTGCTGTGCCGAGCGAGAGACTTGGTATGATTGCCAAGCCCCGGTTGACTTGGTCGGGTTGCGAAGTTAGTGGTTGCTGAGGATGCAGCTGCCAACACACTTGTGTGTGGGATGCCAAGCCCTGCTATTGAAGGAGCGGGTTCCGGCGTGAGTCGCCCGGAAGCCATTAGGCTTGCCTCTTGTTGTTGATGACCTGCAAGCCTGGAGTGTCCCCACCTAGGTCATTAGGTGGGTGTTGCGATGCTAGGTTGAAGGAGAGGGGGAAGGAGTGCACCTTGTTGTCTCCTTTCCCTGTACAAACCAGTCGGACGCAACGTCTGTTTCCAAAGTTCCTCCATGTAGGATGGGCGATGGCGAGGGAGGTTGGTGAAGGGCTGGATCCTCAATGCATACCGGGGATTCTCCGAACAGTTGCAACAAACCATCTTCTGGCTCCTGGCTTGGCTACGGGTTGTCCTCCTAGGGTTCCATGTGCCTAGATAGATAGTTGAAGGTGGCTAGGTTCTGGAGACCCAGTAGTGAGGTGGTGGCCGGTTCTAGTGTCAGTTGTTGCGACCCGGAAGGTGCTACAGCAGCTACAGATTGTCCTAGATGGTAGTAATTTTCTGCTAGTATGACGATGACCTCCCCTTTCCATAGGAACTTAAGCATCCTATGAAGGGTGGAAGGTACGATGGAGTTTTGGTGGAGAAATGGACGGCCCAGGATGAGGTTGTAGCTCGGGGGAATGTCTACTACATGCACAGGAACTTCGAAGGCGGCTGGTCTGATGACGAGGGGAAGGACGACCTCACCTTTGGCTTCGTGAAGAGTGCCGTCGAATCCTCTCATCACCTGGTCGGTGGGGAGCAGGTCTTGCTCTTTGATTCCCAGCTTGTGCAGGACTTGTAGCGGGCACAGGTTTAGCCCGGATCTGTCGTTGATCATTACCATGGGGATGCAAAGGTCTTTGTATTGTACTCGAATGTACAAGGACAGGTTGTGGTCGGTCCCGGCTGGTGAGAGGTCCAAATCTGAGAAATAGACGAAGGACAGGATTGTTACCGTGGCCACCATTCCTTCTATGGCCCCGGGAGCAAGACCTTGGTCCACTTTGGCCACTTGCAATGCCTTGAGGAGTGTGTCCCAATGTTTAGTAGAGGATCGAAGTAGGTCCCATAGTGAGATGTTTGCCCGTATCCCCTGCAGCTGGATCGACAAGTCTAGGGGTGGCCATGATTGGATGGCCAGTGTGGAGGAGGCGGCCGCTAGTACTACCGGGGCGGTAGCCAGTTGACGGCTGCCGGTTGAAGTTTGTCCTGCTACTCCCGGGATGGAGATCCCTCTAGGGCGCGGCTTTGGTTGATATACCTGGCCAAACCTGGTTATAGCCGTACATGTGGACGGTTGTAGTGAGATGGCTACCTCCTTGCCTTTGTGCTGTTCGGAAGTGAGTGCGGCCGGAGGGGGGGATCTGGTCATAGGCGTGAATTGTTGCTTTGCTAGGTAGGCTTGGAGTGGCGTCAGCGTTGTAGGCACTGGAGAGACCGTGCTAGCTGGAGTGCCGGTTGTGGGAGTAAAGCCGGCAGTTGAGGCTTTGGGGATTGAAGGTACCGCTGGGATGACTGCCCTGACTGCGGCAGTGGGTGAGTAGAGAATTACCTTGGGTTGGTTGTCCCGGCGGCCGGTTCCCTTAATGCGGTAGCCGGTTCTCTAGACGTGGCAGCCGCAGGCGCCACTCGAATGAAGAATTTTCCTACTGGTGGAGCTGACGCCTATTGCGGTGTAGGCCTTGAAGGCTTCTTCCTCCTCTGGTGGCCGCTGATGGCGAGGATGGAGGACCAGAGTTGTTGGTAGTATGGCTGGAGTTCTTCAAGTGTCGGTGGGTTGTTGGCCGGACATATGAGGTTGATAGGGTTCAGCCAGGGAGTTCTCGCTTCCAGCGGTTGTGCCGAAGGGAGGGATCTCTTTGTCCCTTGTCCGTGCCTGATTGGACAAGCGGAAACCGGTTGCATACGCTGGAACCCTTTGAGCGGGTGCCTCCTTTGGGCGCCTAAGAATATAGTACTCACCTCGGAGTTTCCCGCATGATTTGGGAATGTATGCTAGCTCAGCCTCGAGGGTACGGGAGGCTGTTGAAGCTCAATGGTGCCTGAGTTGATAAGGCTCTGAATAGTTTGCCTCAATGTCCGGTAATGGTCTATTGCGTGCCGGCTGACCTGTGGTATTCGCAGTACTGCTGTGAATTGTACCAGGCAGGAAGAATAGTTGGAGGTGGTTTGACAGGGGGGAGCGTGAGCAACGCCTGGGCCCGGCGGAATACTTGGCTCAGCGGTTCAGAGAGTGGCATGTATTCTGTTATGTGTGGCTACTGCGGTTACGGGGGCAACTGGCGTGGTTCACACTGTTGCTGACTGGGGCGTTGTTGGTTAATGCCTTTGCGATTTCCACTTTGTCCTTGGTTTCTTTGTTGAGAGGTTGTTGGGGACATTACATGCCACTACTGGTGAGCCGGCGAATCAGATGTGGCTATCGGGTGTGGAGCCTTGGGCCTCCAAGGTTGTTGATTCAGGGCCGCTTGGGTGGTGTAGACCAGCTGCTGAACCGGGGTGATTGCCCCGGTGGATGATACTCTTGGGCCGGGGCGTACACTTGTTGTGGTTGGTATGGTGGTGGTGCTGCTGCCACAACGGTCACGGGAGATGGATGAATGTTGTCATTCCTCTGGGGGCTGCGGTTGTTCCCCATGTTGTCGCTCGTGGCTGGTGGTCGGGGACGTATGTTTCCTCTGGGGTTGGCTCCGAATGGAAGAGCTGAGAATCTCCCCAACTTCAAGAATCCTTCCAGGCGGCTACCAACTTTGATCAACTGGGAGAAAGTTGAGTATGACTGGATACATAGAAGGGCTGCCAATGATGGTTGAGCACCTTGCACAATTATGTCCAGAGAGTCTTGTTCCACGGGTTTGTCTTGGATTTGGGATGCCAGGGCCCACCACCTGCTGACATAGCCACTGAACGGCTCATTCTCACGTTGGTGAAGGTAACAGAGATCTTCCAAGTTATACACGTACTGTTCCTGGAACATGTACGCCAATTGTTCCCAGGTGTAGATCTTTGTTAAGTCTAAGGACATGTACCAGGAAAGCGCAGGTCCTTGGAGAGATTTCTGGAACAGCCAGATAAGGAGCTTCTCCTCGTGTTGCAGTGCCGCCATGTCTCCGCAGAAGGCCTAGAGGTGCGCACGAGGGTCCCCGTGCTCGTTGTATTTAACTAGTTCAGGCATCTTGAAATCAAGAGGGGGCGTCGCTTCAGGATAGAAGCAGAGATTTTGGAAGGCATAGGAGGGTTCCGGTGGACTGGACTTCATGTTCCGGAAGGACTGGACTTCATGTTTCGGAAGGACGCCTCCAGTTCGGCTATCCTTTGTAGTAGTTGCCCTTGTAGGTCGGGCACCGAGGTGGCAGCAGTGGCGGTTGTCAGCTGGAGTGGCGGCGGGCCGATTTGGTCGGCGACGGGAGTGGTGAAAACATTGTATTCTTCTGTGTGTCGCCTCTCCGGGACATAGATGGTTGGCCTGGGGGGGATTACTGAATTGATCCCTTGCTGTTGATAGCATGCCAACTAGTGAACCAGGAGGGTTTGCTCGAAGTGTCCCGGTCGAGGTGGCAGGAAGGCGTTGGCCACTCCTATGCCCTTGGTGTTCGAGGGTGGTTGGTAGGATGGGCCAATGCTCTGTGTGGGAGCTAGCCTATTACCTTCAGTTTCAGCGGCTAGAGAAGCGGGTGGCGCAGGATGTACCGTGGCATTATTGAATGCCACAGCTGCAGACAGATCTGGCACCCTTGGTTGGTTCGAGATCCTGGCAGGCACGATGACAGGTTGGGTGAAGTTCGTCCAGGTGACGACAGGCGGCGGCGAGCCGAAGACCACGGACAGCGGCACAGAGGTTGATGGAAGGGGATGATCCGGAAGCCGCAGCGGAACTAGTGGCCATGACTCTTGCTTGTGAGTGAGTCAGGACAGGGGGAGCCAACGGGGTCCAGAACCAGCAGGGCAAAGGTCCATGAGGAGACGGTGCCCGGAGAACCTGTAGGGGTCCGTAAAAATTTGTAGGGATACCACAGAAGGGTGAGATGGTTCAATGCATTTGAAAGCGGCTTCGCTTAGCAAATGCGGCAAATATACTACAAATCCTAACAGAAAGCAAAAGATTGACTAGTAAAGAGCTGTACGAGTGAGAGTTTGAGTCACTTAATCGGTAAAACACAGCGAGTCTCCCTAGCGGAGTCGCCAAAAATTTGTACCCTCTCTTTCATCCGGCTATCACCCAAAAACCCATGGGATTCCACCGGTCCCGATGGTGGATGGGCCGAGGTATAGAGAATTGAAAGGTGTTTGTGTGAGCGCATCACCACGTGGGGTAGATGACTCATTGAACGGAGTCGCCACCTTATTTTTGGGTAGAAAAACAAGGAAAACCGGATGGGAAAGTGTCCTTCCACCATCGAAGCGATAAAACCACGGGAATCACGTAAAATCGTGTAACATGAGAGAACTAGATACGGGGCTCAGGGTACTATTGGTGAAGGTGTTAGGCACCCCCAGACAGCCCGGGCATTCCCAACCTCTCTCTGGCTCTAAAAATGGAAAACTACGATAGTCAGTCTGGCCATCCATGGCCTCATCCGGAAAACTTTCTGGGGCATCAGAAGGGATAACCTCATCCCATTCGGTAAAAACAAACGAGAATCGAACAAAACGGGGTTTCGCACCATCGAAGCAGAGAAAGACACGAAGATTACCTGTACGGACCTCTCAGCAGAAGAATTGAAGGTCGAGTGAGGCAGCCGGCCGGGCCACTGGATAGTCGACTAAATATACTGGCTACCGCGTCATATCCCTCCCCTTTTGACTGGAGATGAGAACTTACGTTACCAGTTGGCCAAGGTCGGCACGAATGCATGCCAGTGGCCTTATCCCGGTAGGGCATCTTCATTTCTCCGGAAATCAAGAACTGTCGGGTCATATGTTTGTATACCTGAACGGCCACCACCGGCAAGGATGGATGCCGGAGGCATCATCCCAAAAATCTTTCCGGGGCATCGGGAATGTAGAGTTACATTTCCCGGGAAACGGGAATTGCCAGGTTGTACTTCTTTGTACACTCGAGCGACCATCGCCAGCAAGGGTGCATGCCGTAGGTGTCATCCCGGAAATCCTTTTAGGGCATCGGGAATGTAGACTTACATTTCCCGAGAAATGGGAATCGTTGGGTTGTACTTCTTTGTACACCCGAACGGTCGCCGCCGGCAAGGGCGCATGCCGGAGGCATCATCCCCGAATTCTTTTCGGGGCATCGGGAATGTAGACTTACATTTCCCGGGAAACGAGAACCGCCAGGTTGTACTTCTTCGTACACCTGAACGGCCACCGCCGGTAAGGGTGCATGCCAGAGCGTCATCTCGGAAATCTTTCTGGGGCATCGGGAATGTAGACTTACATTTTCCAGGAAATGGGAACCGCCGGGTTATACTTCTTCGTACCCCCGAACGGCAGCCGCCGGCAAGGGTGCATGCCGGAGGCATCATCTCGGAAATCTTTCCAGGGCATCGGGAATGTAGACTTACATTTCCCGGGAAACGGGAACCGTCGGGTTGTACTTCCTCGTACACCCGAACGGCCGCCACTGACAAGGATGCATGTTGGAGGTGTCATCCCGGAAATCTTTCTGGGGCATCGGGAATGTAGACTTACATTTCCTGGGAAATGGGAACCGCTGGGTTGTACTTCTCCGTACACCCGAATGGCCGCCGTCGGCAAGGATGCATGCTGGAGGCGTTATCCCGGAAATCTTTTCAGGGCACCGAGAATGTAGACTTACATTTCTCAGAAAATGGGAACTATCGAGTTGTACTTCTTCGTACACCTGAATGGCTGCCGCCGGCAAGGATGCATGCCGGAGGTGTCATGCCGGAAATCTTTCCAGGGCATTGAGAATGTAGACTTACATTTCCCGGGAAGACATGCGGGGATTTGGTAAAAATGTGTAAAACCTACCGGGAAACTCAAATTTTCCATGTAAAAGGACTCGATGGGGGGTCGCAACCGAACCGAAATCGACTGTGCCGAGTGGATTCACCTAGCCGAGAGGACGGCCACCGATACCTTCAGACGTGTTTCCGAAGGAATGATACCCAGGTCCGTCCTCTGACCTTTCCCTTGCTTGGGGAAGGTGTTACATGGTCGGGGCTCGGGAAAGACATCATGAAAATGTATGTAAAACGACGAGGACGGAGGGACTTACCTGTAGGGAGTCGTCGGCGGTGATTGGAAGCTCTCACTTTGGTGCGGCAAGAAGGTGTTGGGGCTCTAAGTGTCTCTCCTCCTTCAGAACCACCAGTCGGCATTTTCTTCAAGGGTTGAAAGCGTGTCGAGCATCTCCCATGTCCGTATGATGGTTTCTCTAAGAGGTGGAAGCATGTGTCTTTGGGAGGGGGGAGCGCTTCTTTTATAAGGGGTCACCTTCCTTCTTTGGGGGGGGGGGCTCGAAGATGGAAGGTGGCATATGTCTCGGTTCGATTACGTGGTCCGCGTAATTGATTGATTTGTGAGATTTAAGTAATTAAATCCCGTCGTATCTCCTAATTGATTTGGCTTGCCTTTTTGGGTAGTTACCTAGAAGCCGCTACATGGCGGTCAGGTGCCGGTTAGTTTTATCTGGCTACTTCGTGAAATGGGAGTATGTTGGTTTAGATGGGTTTTTTGGGGAGTCGGCTGTCGGCTATTTGTACCGGCTTGCTGGCGGTAGGCCAGCTCATTCCCCAAACCATCTGTGCAAATATGGGTTTTCGAGGAACCGATTGTCGGCTATTCGTGCCGGATTGCCGGCGGCAGGCCGGTTGGCCCCCCGATCCTTCTGTTCAAGCATGGGGTCAACAGTGGATAAACCCTTAATGCTCATAGAATGGTCTGAGGGTAAACAGGATAACCCATGGATAAGTCCATGGGTAAATAGCTTGACCCTCAGACTTGCATTTAAGCATAAATCATGAGTTTTTCTCTGTATATTAATCATTCTATTAGCAACCTAAAGAGTCAAATGTCAATCATTCATTCCTTTCTCAATAGATAATAAACATAAACATAATTAATGACTCAAAACGTAATTCATGCATCATTAAAGTGAATAATCGTGCATACTACTCAAAAGTATAGTTAACCTTGTAATTATCATAATTCAATGCAGAATGCAAATAAAACTCATTAAAATGCATGAATTAATATTAATAAAATGCACACTTTTGAGTCTGAACAAATCCCCCATACTTAAGTTTTGCTAGTCCCTTAGCAAAATACTAAAATGAAACTATAAAAACTATGAATGTAATAAAGACTACTAAATAAAACTAACTAAAACTATACTAGGCCACTTTCATAGGGAACACGACTACGCTTAGCTGGTGTAGTAAGCCTTTAAACCCCTAGGTTACCCTCATAGCGGAGTTGTGTGTCCAGAGGGTTTTCAGTAGATACACCCACAAAGTCCAAAGAAACAAAAGAAATAAGATATAAGAGAAAGAAAGAAAAGAAGAGAGGAGAGAAATAGAACCAACCCAAGGATCGCTTGAATCACTTGTTGCTAGAACAACTTCAGGGGGATGAGGTGGCTCAATCTTACAACACTCCCTCTCCTTGCCCTTAAATCAAATAGACTCATTTAAAATGTGAACAAGAAGTCACCTTTTCATGAGAACCATTTGTCTTGTGCAAGCAAGTGGAATTTGTACCATCACTACTCTCAATCAGAAATTAAATCATTAAAGCAAACACACACATCTCACCAACAAAAGAGGGTAATTTGAGATACTCCCATCTTTTCTAAGATATTGGAAAATGCTCTGGCCAGTAGACAAGGGATAAAACAATAACATACTATCACTCAGAATGTTGACTTGTTGATATAGTATCATTTCACTTCATTCTCACATCCCAAATGACTTCAAATATTTCCCTTTTTCTACTCATACTAAAATTGATCCCTTAAGTTTTCTGATTCTTTCTCTATAAATATTCCTCATTCAATATTTTTTAGTACTTTTTTTCTTTTCTTTTTCTTTTTAAATACATATAAAGTAAATGACATAGCATTGCACTTTTAGAACTAATAAATGACCCATAGTCAATTAAGTTCACCTCCTTATATCTCCATAATCTAATTCCCAAATGAACTCCATGGTGCATTAAAGCTCAAACCCTTGCTACCTTCCTTCACATCACTTCTAACTTAGAAAAGTTGCGAGATATCTCAATATAATGCACACCAGAATGAAAAATTTTCATATCATGATTAATTTTTTTGGTGGCACTCGGCATAGGTTATCTCTCCACTCAAACAGGGTAAAGAGAAAGAAATTGAATCCTCTTTAGAAAATTAGGTGAACAA
The DNA here is from genome assembly GCA_024699675.1 of Amphibolis antarctica. Taxonomy (NCBI): domain Eukaryota; kingdom Viridiplantae; phylum Streptophyta; class Magnoliopsida; order Alismatales; family Cymodoceaceae; genus Amphibolis; species Amphibolis antarctica. Next base: position 84,970 of record JAMKPZ010000058.1, read on the forward strand.
GGCATTAATTCAAATGAAACAGGAAGACTCAACCCATTGCATAAGTTAATCTGAAATCTATCTCATCTAAGGAAAATAGGTTAATTGGAATTAGCTCTACAGATTCTCTCTCAGTATAATAGGGTCTTCCCATTAATTCTAATAGCAACACTTGAAACTCATATTCCTCAAGGTTTGTCCTCGAGAAAAATATAAAAATATAAAAGATATAAAAGATATAAAAGATGAGAAAATTTTAAAATTTTGAACATTTTTAAACATTTTAAAACTATTTAAACTGATGAAACATAAAACTGAAACATAAACCTCCCCCCCTACTTAAACTTTGCATTGTCCTCAATATAAATAGAAAAGTTCAGTATGAATAGAAAAATTTATAACAACTATAAAATAAAGTAGACTTCTCCTTCATATCAAGTAAATGAATGTGATGCATGCTAGATAATGCATTGAACGCAGTGTGATAAAGCATTTGAAATGCATGAGTAATGTTGTCAAAATTAAATATCAGTGCTATGCATCAATAAGATATGTTGAAAAGGAGGTGCTATTTTCTCAAAACAAAGAAATAAAAATAGTACTCCTATAGTGCTAAGCTTGTGGACTTGTAATGGCTCACAAGAAAACCAGGTGGGTTTATAAACAGACACCACCAAACTATAGCTTCATTAGCTTAAGTTGAGTGGTGTTGCACATCCCCTCCATGAGCTGTATGCCCATCAAGTACATGGGGATTCTATAAAGATTGGCTTGGAAGAGCACCTTTATTTCTTAAGTTCAGTGAGTTCGATATTTGGTTCAATTGTGTTTCAATTCTTTTAATAGCTTGATCATGTGCTACAATTTGGGGATTTGATTTTAATGTTGAATCTACTTTTTGCAGTAAGTTTGATATTTTTTTCTCAAAAGTTTGATCATGAACAAATTGATTATGATTTACATTTAAAGAACTATTGTTCATTGCATTTTGTTCAATAAAAGGTTGTCCTATAGATTGAGGTGGTTGTTGGCCTGGATTTTTCCATGAAAAATTAGGATGGTTCCTCCACCTAGGATTATAAGTAGGATTGAAATTTGAGTTGTTACATTGATTATAGAATAAAGCACTAACATCTTCGGAGTCATTTAAGGTAGGACAGTCTTCTACAACATGACTTATGGCAAAACAACTTGTACATTTAGGCATGGTAGGCTCAGTCTTTTGTTTAAGTTGTAACTCATCAATTTTATGTATCGAGTTAGCCATCTTAGCCTCTAAAGCAATATGTGGTTCAACAACATGAAGTCCTCTAGGGGTAGGAATTTGTTCCTAACTTACTTCAGTAGCACTCTCCCATTGGATAGTTCTTTTGGCTAGATCTTCTAAAAATTTCCAAGCATTTTCTATTCCTTGGTTTAGGAATCCATTTTGATTTAAAGATTCTAAGAGTGTCTTGGTGTGATAATCAATCCCTTCATAAATAGTTCAGATTTGGGTCACTCTCTCTACTCCATGATGTGGGCATTGAGCTAGGAGATCTTGAAACCTTGCAAAATATTTCCAAAAAGGTTCTCTTGGTTTCTGTCTACAATTTAAAATTTCATTTTTCCTTTTAATTATGACATGCATTGGATAGTATTTTCCTAGAAATTTAGAATAGAATTGATTCCATGTGATAATTGAATTTGGTTGTAAATTGTATAACCACTTTTTTGCACTATCTTTTAAAGAAAAAGGCATATACCTTAGTTTAATTGCATCAACAGTCATGTTTGGTACTTTCATCATATTACAAACTTCATTAAATTCTTTTAGGAACCAATAAGCATCTTCTTTTTTGAATCCATGAAATTTTGGTAATTGGTTGATGTCATTAGAATTTAATTCAAATTTGTCATTAGGGCATTTAGGTAGTGTGATACAGGAAGGTTCATCCATTAAATTAGGGTAAAACATACTACCTATTGTTTGTTCAATAGGTTGATCATGCTGCGAGGTAGCCATAATTGTTCTTCTTGGAGGTGTTCTGACTAACCTATAAGATGAATCCCTAGACCAATGTAATATACAACATTTAAATGTAAAAGAAGGTTTACTTGTGTATCATCATTAGATAAGCTTTAGCTGCCATCTCATGTTGTCATTCGACAAGTACGTCTGTTTACAATAATACCACAACTGTAGTAAATGATATAACATTTCAAATTTCTTAAAATATGTAACAAAACAACCACAATCATATAGATTTTGAGCACGATACAACAGAGATGTTCCAAAGGAAATAAAAATTGTGCATGTGTTCAATAGAAGAAAATTTTGAAATAACCCACGGCTAGATTCCTGGGTAAACTAGTTTACCCTCAAACTAGCATGTGGGTAAATAGAAAATATTACACACAGTGTTGCAAAGTTTTTGCATAGGGAATTAACTCATGAAACCACACTATAGAAGCAGGCAAAGATAATTGATGAATAAGTTCAGCAGTGCTATAGCCTCCTTCGAACAGGTGGATCTTGTAATAATAAAGATCATCCCAAGCATAATAGATAAGAGTGTCTCTATTGATGAAATAGAAACCCTTTATTTTTCCTACAAAAGGAATGTCAAGAGTTCCTAGATTTTCCAGTTGCAATTCAATGTAGACTCAACTCCATTCCCAATTTTCAATGTCCTGTACTTTCCAAATTTTAAATTTCATATCATCATCCCACCATCTAATTAGACTTAGCAATTGAGGCTCTCCATTGATTCCTCCCAGTATAGCTAACTCAACTAAATCATAGAATGAACTTGATAGTGCTCCCATAGGGTATGGAACGGGTAAAAGCCTCACTGATTCATCTTCAATATTGATGGCAATGACATTAATCTCATTAATAAATGTAGGGGTACAGTTTGTTACCAAATAAATAACTCCTAAAAGCACATGGTTTTTGTTGTTTATTGGTTTTCCCCCAAAGTAAACGCTTCTGACACGTTGCCATCGGTGTTTCTCAAAATGATAAACCAACAAGTAATGCCAATCAATCCACATGTGATAAGCTCTTCGGATAGGTTCTTTCCAACAAAATAATTTTATTAGTACCCTTGAATGTCAAGACTACACCTGAGTCATGCATCACAAGTTTATCTCTGTTAGGGTTTTATAGTATTAATTCTACATTCGTGGTAGGGTTCTTAATTCCAATATTGGATCTGCTAGAAAATGGCTCTCCATAATATTTGTAAATAATTAGTTCATCATTACAACCTAAAATATTTTCAATTCCTTCCAGTGATGTAGGTTGAATGCCAAACTCAGAATCAATTGCATGGTACAAATATTTTCTTGAACGTGCATCATACCAAATCACTCCACTGATTGTATTCCTCATTTTGTATGATTGGCAGGAACAAAAGTAATGATCTGAAATGAATGCTCTGACACTTTTGCTAACACAACTTAGTTTGCAAATTTCCCTCGCTGGCAAATAACTTAATATCTCACATAAGATGTCTACAGGGACCTCCATCGCTCACTAAAATTCATTAAATCCAAACACTTCATTATATTAGCACTTAAGCTCAACTCAACACATCTAATAATCATGAAGTAAATGCATAATGTGAGAGTGTTAATATGATTGGAAATGAATACATAATAAAATTTCTGAAGATCCTGTCTACTATAGTTTACCCTTGGACTAAGTTTGAGGGTAAAGGTGTTTACCCTCAGACTACCATGTGGGTATACCTGAAAAAATTAAATATTTACGAATCTTACCATCCAACTGTCTGATTATCTGATTATCCTTACAAAAATCATTAAGGCCCTCCCATGCATTAACCCTTTTTCTCACGACCTATGTTCACAGTACTCTTCTCCTCCCACGATACATCATGGCTTCCACCTCCACCTCAACTCCCTCTGCTCCAGCTTTGAACTATGAGTGGATTAAGATGCTAAACTTCTAGAAGTTTAAAATGAATGTAGAAATGTGGTACAATGAGGGGCGACACAGGATCAAAGCCATAATCAGGGAACAAGAGTTGAAAATGGTAAGGAAAGATACTGTTGATTGTTTGAAATAGAGTAGGGAGGCTGGCATCGTAGTGCCAACCTTCCTCAAGGAGAAAATAACCTCTCATGTTGAGAGAGAGGTAGGGCAGGAGCAGTTAGCTCGCCCTAATAATCGTTTGGTGCACGATTTAATGAAAAGGAAGTGTGTTTTCTGGTTCCATAAAGAGATATTTTGTTTAGCCAATAATGGGTCGATTAAGATCAGGACTAGTACATATTTTTGTACTCCATGGCAGAAAAGAAGACCTCAGAGGTCATTGTCCATAGAAGATTGGATGAGGTTGATTAAATTTAACTAGTTTGAGTTATCCTCATCCAGGTGGCATAAGGGTAGTTTGCAAAGAGACCACACCAAGGAGAAGATTTTAAATGATTTGAAATATTAGTTGAAACACTTCCAAAGGTTGAGAGGGAATTTGTGAGTCTCCCTAATGCAGTGGCATAGACTATTGAAGATTACACTCAGCAAGCTTGGCAGGATGAGTGTGCAATTAGGCCCAAGAAAGTCTTGGATCAACACATTGTCTGCACCAAGGCTGAGTTGTGGTTTACAAATATTATGTATTCCATCATCCAAAACTTAAATAGAGATGCAGTGGTTACGGATGATGTGTATGCCTACCTTCCCGAGGGTAGAGATGAGAGGGAATAATGTGAGTTTTATATGCAGACCTACATCTCTCTTGGGGAAAGCCAACAAGTGGCTGAGATTGCCTCTCAATGTGCCTTATATGAGTGGAGGAAGCACATTGCAGAGCAAGCTACCCATGCTATGGAGATGGTAGAAGTTGAAGCCCTCAAGAAGGTAGCTGAAGTCAAGGTGAAAGAAGAGCCCTAGGAAGCTAATTTCAAAGCATTTAGTGAGATGATGGCAAGTCCATCTGAGTCACAAGAGTTTGAGAGAGTAGTTGAAACATCTCAACTTCCTGTGAGCAATGAGGAGTGGACAAAGACAGACTCTAGAGAGGAAGAAGAAGAAGAAGAAGAACAACAACAACAACCACCACCACTGCAAGTACCAACACCACCACCATAGCAACAACAACAACAACAAGCAGAAGAGGAAGAGGATGACATTCCAGTTGTTGGACAGGAGGGAGGGGTAACAGCGAGTAGTGATGATGAACTCACCCTACGGAAGTTAATTCATCAATACAAAATGGCCAACCCTCCTCCCAGTGAATCACTAGTCCACAAGGAGGTTCCTCAAGTTGAAGAAGTGAGGCATCAATTGGAGATGCAAGTATACATAAGGTTTTTAAGTTTAATATTTGTTGTTGTTTTTTTTCTTTCAATTTCCCCCTTTTTAGTAATTTAAAATGTGATTTTGTTAAATTCAAGAGGAAGGATCTACTGTTGGAGTAGTAGTTCCATTTTTGGAACCCCAAGATAGTGAAGGGGTCAATCAAACCATCCTTGAAGCCATTTAGTTTGCTTCAGAGGAGGGTCAGGTAATCATTTAAGCTACATTACCTTCAAGTTTG